>UCOJ01000718.1:0-70874 GCA_900474305.1 Cecidostiba fungosa
GACTCCTTCCTCGGGGTGGCTGTCCAGGTCGTAGTGTTGCTGCAGCGGCTCTCCTCTCTCGCACATCACTCACTCTCTCTCTCTCACTTCACTACTTTCTTTCTCTCACTCTACACTCGCGCGTTTCTCTCTCTCGTCGACTTGCTAAAGTGCGTGTATGTCTCTCGATTACTATGTAATATGGCAATTTTTCCTACATTAGTATCAAATTTTCTAATATCAGTTCTCTCAATGTGCCTACCTTGTTTCTGAGCACAAACTGCCCATTATAGTTGGTAAGGTAAAGGTAATACACGTGGCTGGTCGCGGTGTGAGGTTAGAATTAAAAAACCGTTACCAGAAGGCTCGGATTCGAGTTTTTTTTTAAAGAAAAGTATATACACGGCAAAAAGTTTTGGGATGTGAGATCTCGACGGAAAAAATGCTGAATTCTGAGAGATTCTCGGTGTTACAGCAATACCACGTTAGAAGTCTCAGAGCTCCAACTTGGAGTTCGTTGCGCGTCGCAAGCCGACGCGCAACGGAAAAACAAGGGAGCGACCGACTGCGACCTTCGCAGTGACCTCCAAGTTGGAGCTCTGAGACTTTCAAGGTGGTATTGCTGTAACACCGAGAATCTCGGACATACCCGACTTCCAAATCTTATTCCGTGTAGAATAATAATTTGCACCCGAAAAATCATTTTCGAAAAATTCCGTCTTACACGGGACTTGAACGCCTGTATGATACCGGCCATGCGCCTGTTGTACAAGGTCCACGGACTTCTCCATATGATTAAATTAATTAACTTAATGAATTTATGCCTAAATACTCACAATTTTACATACTGCATCGCAAAAACTAATTTAATTATTGATACTTTCATGGAATATATTGCTCACTTATAAAAAATACGCAAGATATCGCTACATTTTGGAAATTTAAAATGTACAGTTTTTTACATTTTACTTAGCCAGTTTTTGCCTTTACGACCATTTTAAATGGGCGCTTTTCTACCAGAGATAGGTTTGTTACTATTGCAGCTGGTCATTTAATGTGCGATACTTTAGGCTTGATGAATTTTACTTCTGAGCGGAAATATAAAGCTTAACCTGTTCGAAATATGACTATTCAAGAAAAAAATACAACAAAAACTTAATGAAACGTGTTATTACTACCACTCGACTCAATCAAATGATTTAGCTATTTCGACACATCAAAGCGTTATCTTTACAAACTACTTTGCCATCGTTATATACCACTAAAAAAGTGTTGCATAATATAAATAATAATCATATAAATTAAAACATTTCAACAAAAAAAAACACGTCTTTTTCAGAAAAAATCTTCCAACCGCATCGTCGACACACAGCATCAGCCCACCTCCCAAGCTAATAACCATCACCACAAGCCTGCAACGATCATCCGACATGACGCACCAAGTAAGCACACATACACACACATCAGATCTCTCCTGAATCAGAATCATCGTAAAAATCCGCACACATCGAAGAGAATAAAAAAGTCCAATAACTCTCATAGACTCTCGGAGGCTCGTCCCGCAGTAGTATAGTTGCACATCAGCCAAGCGCCGCAAGCTCGCAGGGTTAATAGAAGAGCGTGCGTGCGCGCGCGCGTTCTCGACTCGCGTTAAAATTAAATCTAGCGGGGCCGTTATAGACAGAGGCGGCGACGAAGACGACGTCGACGTATCGCGTCTCGTCCTCTGGCCTCAGTCTCAAGAGCATTCGCCGCGCGTGCGGGTGTAGCTTTTTGTCGTTTCTGTTACTCGGAAGAAAGCTTGAGCTTTTATTTGTTTTTTGAAATCGATATTTTTTTTTCGTTTGGTTTTTCGTATCATAGTCGTGCGTGAATATTATTATTACTGGAAGCTTATATTGAAAGGAGCAGTTCGTTGGAAGCGCAACAAGCAATAAAAAGCTTCGAGTGTCAAGTTCGGCTCGAGCGGAATTCAAGCAACGCACGCGGATGCAGCACGTGAGGTAAATATCTCGTAGCGGACAGGTGGCGAATTTTCTCTCTCTCTCTCTCTCTCTAGTCTTCGATGACGGGGATTACCGTTGGATTTTTTTTGTTTTGTTTGGTAGTATATAATTTTTCTTTTTTAACGACGTATAGTCGGAGGGCGTCTGACACGCGCGACAGGCGTTGCATAAACAAACGAATTGGAGCCAATGCCGCGGATGCGTAACGTGCCTTTGAACTAGTTAGTTTTTTCGTTGCAAGCTCGGGAAAATATGTTTTGAATGGACTTTGTTTACCATGCGAGATTGAATTGTTCGAGCTAGAAATATGCGGACGACGCGTGAATCGCGTGGGTGGATACTGTCGTGTCCATATTTACTGTTGACTTTTCATTTCGTTCTTATATTTTTCGCTTTGAAGCTTCTGCAGTGCTATATAGTATACCTTTCTCTGTAACAGTAAATTTATGTTTGCCTATACAGCGTTTCGGAAAGTCCCTTTTTCTATCTCCAAATTTAGAACGGTATATATTTAGCTTCTCGTAGTTTAAAAACTACATTGACACATCGGGCAATGCCAATTTGTGCAAGGAAACGTAAGTACGTTATAGCCGCGTTAAAATTAAACCCTAATATACTTATTAGTTCGAGAATAAAAATGATAGCATTTCTATAATTACTCCCGTGAGAAATACAATCGATAAATGCCGCATCTCGTAACGGATCAATCGGTCGGAGTATATAGTAAACATCTCACGGATAACCGCGTGTTTCAATTTGAATGAACCGTCTCGATTAAGTCCAAGTGTAAAAATAGATCTATATACGGAGGAAAATAAAGAAAAGAAAACAACTGATCCTACTGGACATATACATTCCATCGATAACAAACAATAATATAAAGCATGTCAAGTTTGAAAAACAAATCGATCAGACACAGGTTAAGTTCAAGTCGCATCAATTGTCGCTCGTTGTAGCTGTGTCGTCGTAACAAACCTCGTAGAAATCTATACACTATTCCCATATAGCCTATTCGTTGGTTTTTTAGACGGTTGATTTTGAATATATAATCCGTCATAGATGAAGAATGAAAACAGCCGAGAAAGAGAGAGAGAGAAAAAACATAGAAATAGGCATCACGAGGTGCGGCGGTCGTGTGTGGTTGCCAAGTTCGACAAACACGAGGCATTCGCGTTATTAGGTTCGCATTCCGACGGATACCTTTAGACTGACGCAGATAGGCTAAATCTACAGTCGTACCTTTTTTTCGATGGCGTTCGTTTGGAATTCGTTGTGTGGATATTAAAAATAAACTGCTCTGTTGAAAGATGCTTTCAAAAATATTTTTCGGGGCGAAGAATATGTTCTACTGCTCACCGAACAAAAATACGAATTTTTAGGTTCTATTCTATATTTTATACTTTATAATAATGCATAAGATATAATTGTGATGCAAAAGAATGTAAAATCTCGAACGCGATTGTAGACGTAGCCTAAATAAGTGGAGAGATGCGCACGTGTCTCTGCTGCAAGCTTATACACAGTTGCAAAGCTCGCACGATCCACTCCGGCTTTAAATATAAAGCGTCACCCGAAACGCGCTCTTAACGAGACGCCGTAGCCGGAAAGCAGTAGTGTTTTCATGAATTACAGGCGCCGCTTTGTGAGGATAGACGACAAAAAAATATATAGAAAATTAATGTGCGAATGGATGACGCGTTGACTTCGGCGAAGCTTTTAGCTTGAAGCTTTCGGTGAAAAGGGAGTGGATTTTGTGTATAGCGTCATTACGGGCTGCTTTCTTTCACAAAGGTGCTTTTTTTTAAAGGCTGATAAAAATTGCATCGTCACTGAAATATACTTTTTATAGTATATACAGCAAAGAGCTTTTAACTGTTATACGAACTTAATAACTGTTGGAGCGTGATATAACGATCCCAATAATGATTTATTGCAAAATACCAAGAATTCGTTTAAGGTTTAAACTAGAGTTACGCAAAAGATCTTAATGAATAAAAAAGTATCTGTATTACACAGCTTGACGTAACGCGTTAAACGAATAATAGTGACATCTTCGTTGAAAGTATATTTACTTTATCCCATCCTATCTAATGTTTTAAATATTCCATAATCATCTCACATCATTCATTTTTCC
Organism: Cecidostiba fungosa; assembly: GCA_900474305.1. Lineage (NCBI taxonomy): Eukaryota > Metazoa > Arthropoda > Insecta > Hymenoptera > Pteromalidae > Cecidostiba > Cecidostiba fungosa. The sequence goes on from UCOJ01000718.1 coordinate 4,120, forward strand.
CAAAAGTTAAAAAAGAAAATGTCGTTACTTATAAACCTTTGGTTTTCACATCGCTCACCAAAAATAAATCTCATATAAAATCATTATTCTTAATTCTTTCGCTAAAAATAAAACAAACTCAAAAGCGCAGCAACGCACATGTTCAGCTCCATGAAGAGCTTTTCCACCGATGACTCACGAACGCATCAGTGCAGACACGCGCCGTACGGAAACCGGCTTAATAATTATCAAGCTTCGTAATTACGCCATCAAGGACATCAGACTAGAGCGCCGGCGCTTATTAGATCACCTGCGCGAGGATACGAGCTTTTAACGACGCCCGGTATATTTTCCCTCGTCCAATGGCGTCCGTTGGTTTATCGGCTTTTTATTTTCGAAGTTACGTAATCGCGTTATCGATGCAGTAAAGGTTGTTGTAGAAGAGAAAAAAAAGGATCGAGAGAGAAGCGTCTGACTATTGCGCGGGATTTTCTACTTGCGGCTAAAAGGAGCTTTGATAAGGAGAAAGAGAGACTGGAGATGAAAGGCTGTCTTCGAGTGAATGAGAAATTGTGGGTTTAATTATATACGAAAACTGTCTAGATAATTTTTTTTTAATTAACTCGGGTTATATACTCGTTTGTGTCTTATAGTTTGGAATCTTTTTTAATATAAGAAAAAGATATTTGAATAATTTTTTGAATATTCTAATTAATTTGATTAGCAATAATTTCTGTAGAGCGAAAGCTTGTTCTGAAATGTTTCGTAAATTGGGCTTACAGGCAGGAATCTCCGGATAATGCCGCCTGGTACCGAATTATGAACCAAAGGTAATGCAGTTTTGAAAGTATAATGATTATTTCAATTTTACCTTTATGACTCTATTACTCTCAAAAGAAAGATTATTTTATCGATCTTAATAAAAATCCTAGCATATTTATAGATGACAAATTTGAAGATAAAAAATATAATGTAGATCGATAATATAATCTGTATCACATTAATATTTTTCACTTTCCTCTCAATAACTGTACAGTAGAAGTACCTGCACAGTTATAATACATTTCCCATTCTGCTAAACATAAAGCTTTCAACGTTCACTTGTCTGTCTTACTAATTTTTTTTTTCTAATTTTTTTCATGTCTTTTGTAAAATATGCTATATTTATATGTGCCTATATACGCTTCTTATTTTACAAATAATTTAATTTTATTCAACACCTCATAAGTCAAATACACATCAGCAGAGTAATAAAGTGATATCGGTAAAATTAAAATCAAACAAACAGTATCACAAGAACAATAAACTTTCAAAATAGACACCTAATAACATCAATATACCGTCAATCTCTTCTTCAAAATTTCAAGCTGCACCGACTTGTGAGCTGCAAGTGTAGCTCTGCATCACCGGGTTACTGGCCTTGATCCACCGCCAACGCTCGTGACGACGGCGAAAGCAATTCGCGACTACATAGTAATATATATATATATATATATATATATATATACTACAATAATGTCTACAGCGCGCAATGCGTCGTTATCATCTCTGATGCTAATTTTACATGTCTCTTAGCGCAAAAGCGAAAGTAACAGAATCGCGATGTAAACAACTATTCCTGCGGGTGCAAGATACTCTGGGGGAAGAGTCATCGGCGCGAGGGAATCGCGCGTATTTTCCTTGCTATTTTGCAATAATTGGAGTGTATCGCGCGACTCGTTCGATGCTCGTCTTGTGATGCCAACTGATGCACTGGTGTATGTGTGTGATGACTGTGTGTATTGCGACTAGAGAATGAAAGTGAAAGAGTACGTTTGTTGACTGGTTAAAAGTATTATTAGTGGCTAGTTTAGGTTGCATCCATTCATATATATGCGAGAGATCTTTGTTTTATACTGCGGAGATAAGTCGATGTTTTGAAACTATATATAGTTGAGCTAGCCTTTGTAACCAAAAGTTCTTTTTACAAATATAGGCTGGATTAGGTTATCGATACTATAAACTTCATAATCATTTTTTATATGCGAGAAGAAAAATGTATTACTCAAATTTGTAGGTCAGTTTTAGTTGTCTATACTTTATTCAGTGGAAAAATCGTTAAAGTTTGATTCTTAGTTTGCGTGATTGCACTACTTCAACTTTAAATAGATTGCCATTGACCCCTTGCGGGTTCCATTTCAGCAGTCACTGCGAGGATCTTAAATAAACGGACTTCAATGGCAACGTTCGTTGATACTTTTTTTATTTTCGACTAACGATAATCGTATAATATAACAATTAATTCCAACTCAAAAGTGTATACATTATATCGTATTATCATTCAAGTTTATACTTTTACTCAATAATTTTTATTGTTTACAAACCGTCTTAGTCAAGCTTACAAAAAAGTTGGATCATTTTTGTAAAAGAAAAAGTAATAATAAACACTCGAGTCCTATTAAGGAACGTAAACATAACTTCAAAGAAATGCTAAGATCTTTTTTTAGATAAAGGCACTGAATATCTTCAATATAAATATCATCAAATTATAAAATATTATTATTTAACGATCCAATCTTCTTTTCAGGATGGAAGAAGAGGACTATGGGGAGGGCTTCATAGCGGAGTCACATCCGCTGAGGCCAACCCACCTCAATGTCCCAAACCGTGACTCTAGAGCGCCTAGTATCAGCAGCAGTGTCACCGACATGGATGTGCCCATCTACACCAGGGACACCACCATACCACTTTCTGCCAAAAAAGTGAGTAGAATAATGTTACGCTTTATTTATTTTTTATTTTCAGAGGAGTTTCATATTGAAGCTTAGATAAATAATTTTAAAAATAATGTTTATTGTAGATATATAGTATCTTATAAAAAATTAAAGTATGCGTATACACTCATGCTAGCAAAAGAATATAGGTATTGTGATAATGCATTCGACGTTTTTACACTTTGTTGGACAATTTCTGCTCGTTTTAAGATAACGTCGATCGCTTTTGTCCTGTGAGCTATAAACCTGTCAGCAGCCCGTACAGATAATTTGCTGTGTTTGTGCGATATAGTTTAAAAATTATAGTTCGACTCGAAGAGCGTAGAATTATTTACAAACTTTAGTATATAAGACGCAGTTTCAAATATAAAAGGAACGTTTTCGCAACAAAGTTGGAAACAACGTATTATAAATTGTTAACCGCGTGTATACCTGGTCTGAAATATAACATCAGGTAAACTCACCGCGAAACGAAACTCGACACCCTTGTTGACCTTGTTGAGGTGTTAAGGAAAATGAGACAAGCGATTAATCAAACAACATTTTATGTTAAATCAACTTTCTAATTTAAATAAATTTTCTAATGAATTTGAAAGCCGAGCGAATTCTTGATTAGAATAATTATATACAATTTTTTTTATTGAATATAACATAACATCGGTATACATCACTACAACCGTAAAACAATTATTGTCATCATTTTAATAGTCCGTTAAAGTCTCTTAAATATAAATGTTATCTTCGTTGCACTGTATAAGCATGACTCGAAAAATCTTGATTTCCTGAATTTGCCTAGATTCTTTCTAAAAACACATAATTCAAACACCTCCAAACATGTTTCTACATTGTTTCAAAGAATCTGAAAATGTTACTATAACAAAGCTTCCTCTATAGAAGGAAGCAATAAAGCTCAGATTCTCAATAAATCTATCTGACAATTGCATCATGCAAATTACACAAAAATCTGCATGTCAATGCTTACTCGAGAAAACGAACGATAAATACGCGGCTCAGTAGACATCGTCTACTTATTATATAGTTAGCTAAACGGCTTTGCATATCGCTCCGGTATTATCAATAACGAGCACATCTCTGCAGCGGACACAAACATGCGCCACACAGTTACGGAATGTTTCGCAAGACGCGAATTAAACTATGCTCGTCAAACTGAGCCAATGACAAATGCATTTGTTCGACAGCTATACAGGCGGAATAACTTAGGCGCCAGCTTGTATAGATCTTGTATTGAGCTGCGACAGATTATTATTATTATTATTATAAAGTTTCATTGTAAGGAGATTCTATTATAGATTTACTGGTTTCTTCCTTGTTTTATGTTATGATTGCGGCGTTGCAACATGATGGGTTTGGTTAATTAAGTGTGATTAATTTTCGGATTGATTTGGTTTGATTTGGATAGAACCGGTTTTACATCGGCTTCCGGGCTAGATCAGTTGGATGAATGTATATACCTAATCAATGAGTTTTTTTCTCGATGATAAAGTCTGTATAGCAGAACTGGCAACATTATTTTATAGGACAATAACGAAAATTAGTACGTAATATATTTGAAATTGACCTCGAATAGATATTTTAATTATATTAGGTATTATATGCACCTTTTTTGCACCCAAACTAATACTAGATCTGTCATAATAATTCTAAAATGTTGTTTAAAAAAATTTTTTTTTTTTTTTCATTCTTATATATAAAAAATTCAAATCGCCTAATTAGATATTTTACATAAAAAATATCGTTCTATATATTATAACAAATCTTGTTTCTGTTGGTAAACAGACGAAAGACACAACATATAATAAAAGTAATCGATACTATTCAATCTTTTTCGCACTCACCAAGCGATACAATTGCGCAAGTCTCCTCGATTAATTATCCCTTCTTCATTTATCTGCTCAAGTTAACTTTATTTATACTTACTTCTATTTTTCCGTAATCGCAGAAACGTCAGTTTCGGTATAAGACATTTATTGCAACGATATTTATGGAGAGATTACGACGAGCCTCTTCTTAATGGGAGCGAAGTCCGCGGTGACAACAGTGTCAACCTCGGAGATTTTCTCGGAAGCTTCTTTCGCAAGACGGAAATCAGTGAATAATAGCCTTATCGAGCTGTTGTCATTTTCTCGAGCAGATTTTGTTGTCGTTGATGGTAAACTTGAGTTTGGAATTCCCCCGAGTTCTTAGATTCGTCTATAAAAATTTAGTGACCATATATATACACACGCAGTTACGAAATATCGATTTAAACTTTTTCTTTTTCAACGCAATTTTAATAGACGCCGATGACTTATCATTAAACCATATAAACAGCAAAAATCATTTATATACAACATTTCAATGTTTGTTCTTATTTATAGTTCGAAACAAACGGTATCGTTGAATTATCAGTTTTAAACAATTAAACTGACCTCGTTTGTCGTAAAATTCAAAGTTATTATCAATAAAAATAACGTGAATATTATAGCTTGAAATAATAATAAATAATTTCAACAACGGATATAAAGTCTCGTAAAAAATTTTCCAAATAATTACAAACGCATCAAATACATCGGTTGTCATCTAGTTCATAGAAAATCCTCCATTGTTACCGCAATCAAAGTATTAGTCACTACTACTATGCTTTGACAATTATTCCACATAGATTGCTTTGAGCACTAATAAACGAAATTTTCCAAGTGATGCTCATAAAATCTGCATAAAGTGATCATAGTAGCAACAATAAAAACCTAGCAAAGCTTTTAAATCACTTCTAATGATTTCCACGAAAAGAAATCTATATTTTATCAAAATTTGCCAGTCACGACTTTATAAATACATATTATATTTAAGTATCTTAAAATAAATTAAAAATCGTTTTTAATTTATCTGTAATTACATTCATTGCTTAATATTATTTTTCATCCACAAATCATCTCGATATTTATACCATAAACTCGAGTACACATCAGCCCTTCCCAAAAAATCCATTGTCGAGTATGACGACACTGCGTAGCAAATTTTCCAGCCATATGTATTATAGACTGATGCAACTCGAGACCCGGGCGAGCCTCCGCTTGCATGAGGGCATCGAGGTTCAAGCTAACGCAATAATTTCAAGTATTTGATTGCATATACGGGTTACTTATGTTCTTTCACTCGTTACACGTTTGTCTTTCAAATAATGGAATTGTCTATACAAAACATACCTCTAAGCAATTTATGATCAAAATCTATTTTAATATAACAAAAAAGATATTAGTTTATTCCCGATAATTCATATAAGTAATCAATCAAAATATACTAATTTTAAAAGATAACTTATATTCTATATTTAACCCGTCTATACACATTCAGTTTCTTTTTCCTCAAGTATCACAAATGAACGCAAATACCGCTCCAGAGGATAAACCAAATTTACGTCAGCCACCAAAGACTTTAGCGCGCAATTGAAATGCAGAATATTTGCATAGAAATAATCGTATAACGTTAATCACCTGTACGTGCGAAAATTAGACTTCCCACTGAAACGCAAAAGAGACACATACCTACGTCCACTAATATAACTTATATATGAAAACCTTTAAATAAGGTTAGCGTACTTTACATTATATAAGAGGAGTACGACGTACCATCTTCTTTTTGCGTTACATTGTCGCATATAGGGATCAGACAGGATTACGGAGTATAAATCTTTTGTATAATACCACTTCACTCAGACCGGCGCTTTATATCCTTTTTCTATTTCTGCGTATCTGCCATCGCCTCTTTGACGTTTTTTCTCTTCTATAATGCATTTTTCTTTATCCGCTACTCGAAAAAAAAGTTCGCATATCTTATATACTTACTCCGCTCGTAAAAATATATTCAAATCTTCTCTCGAGGTTCTTCACACGAACTCTCTTATCAACAGCCATGCATATTTTTAACAATCGCTTTCTCATGCTTCTTTCATTATTCATCCTCATACAATATTGCATCAACGTGTTTCCAAAAAAAAAATTCATTCAAAACACACATCTCATAGCGCAAAAATAAACAACTGCGTAAATTCTCCGTATATACGTATATCTACAAAAAAAACAACAACGCGGGGCTTCGTCCGCATATCCTATACACACGCCTCCTGACCGGCGATGCTCGTCAAGGTCAAGCGCCACGACGTTTCAAAGTATCCCGCCACTCCACAACGCCGTCGTTCTATTGGTGGACGTCTGGCGGCTCGACTGGGGGCTCGACTGATGCATGTGCTATATGTATGACGTAGATGGCTGCTGTAGAACGGGTTGCCGAGTGGTAAGGGGCGCCCACGTAAGGGGTAAACATTAGGAGGATTTATTGTAGGAGAGATGATGCGGAAGAAATGCTGACGAAAAGCGTTTGGAGGATACTTTTTTTGGGAGGAAATGAAGAATGAATTTGAATTTTAAGATTGAGCTTTTGTGTTGTGGTATATTTTTGGATTTAAAAAGTTTTTGGATATAAAAGGCTTGGGATGAAGTAATGAACCTTGTGATCTTGATTTAATATATTATAAAGACAAAAAAGCTCTGAAAGATACAAAGTTCATTATTCCGATTAAGTGCAGTAGGATAAGTATTAACCCATGTCTGATATGCGAAAATTTCTCGTTCACAACAAGTCGCGTATCTTTATTTAAAAATAAAAAAATAATCGCAACAAGTCTTTCGCAGTAACATTTTTCTCAACGCACTCGATTCTTTGCGGCGAGATTAATGGCTGTTCCAACGCTATTTGCGAAACGAAGTAGGGGCTCGAGTTGTATGCAAATGTTTAAGCTACAAAGATAAAGACAAATTGGAATAAAGAGTCGCGCAAACGTATATATGATGAAATTTTCTACCACGACGTCGTTCGTTTCTTCGAGCTTTAATCGCGATGATGCAATTTCCATGTACATATTGATCTTTTGACGTATAGGATTAAAAAGCTCGATTACACTCGCATCTGGAATTCCAAAATTAGTTTCAAGAAAGTGAATAATCGTCGGGATGATACATACACGAGATAAGAGCCGTGTATATACGATTGATTTTATCTCTTTCAATTTTGAGTACGAATCATAATAAATCGGGGGTAAAAAATTCGTACGTCAAAACAGTGCAAACAAAGCTCACAAAAGCTCGTCCATACACATAAAATCTTCTAATCAACGTCGAACACACTGAAACAAACTCTCCGCATTTGTCTTGTTAAAAAAAACTATACTCGGTTTCAAAAGGCAATTTGCGTTACGACACTCGAAGTAAATCATTTCTAGTTTCATAATTCGATAACTCGCGCGCAGATTATTCTCGGAAAAATCAATGAAACAAGCATAACAAAATCAAAAAAATTCACCTATACAACAAACAAGGTCAAGCGAGTATATAAATAACCTCACACACGCGAAAGCAATGCCGAACGCATTATGCTAATCTATCCCAATAAAACAATATAAATCCTGTATAGCATAGCCCTTCATACGAGATAACAAGGCACCTACAGCCTCTATTCTCACCGACGCAAATGGCGCGAGACAGTGGACTATCCGAATCGTCACGTGGCTTCATTGCTTACGTGATCGACATCACGTGTCGCCAAACGAACGAGCCTCTAATGTATCTGTGGACGTCTATGTACTATACGCATTCGCTTATAAGGTTTAGTTTATTTACACTCGTTGGTAGGAGAAAAAAAACGACGAATCATCGGCTGTGCCAAATATATATTCGCGCTGTTGCTATTAATATGGCGATGCGGTGATGTGATTAGTTTGGACTGTTGGGGAAGCTTTTTTTGGTTTGTCGAGAGAAGTGAATGATTAGGATGATTTGATATTCCGCTCGTTGCTTTGATAGGCTTAATTATGAGGTTTTTGTTGAGTGGGATGGATGTGTAGCGATGCTTAAGTACGAATTTGGGGTCGTAAATCTTGAAGAAAAAAAAACGTATTTGAATTTGAATTTGAATGTAGCCAACTGTGATTCAATCGGTTAATTAACATTGATTGAATTTGGTTGGATGATTGCAAAGTTATTGCAATATTTTTCAATTCCCAGATTTACTGAAGTAAAAAGCATCAATTTTCAATCAACTTTTTAATCATAGCATATTCAGCCCCGTCGCATATTGGAATAAGGAAAGCAAGAATATATATAGAGAAAATCGTAAAATAAGGCAAAGTTATCGTGTTTCTGTTCGTAATATTCTTGAATTTCAATATTTTCAATACGATTTGTCGCTACGTGATATTTTTCAGATTTATATTCATTATTCACAACGTAATGCATTATTGTAAACAGTCTAGCTGCTTATTAAAAAGTATCGACTTTATATAAACCCTTCAAAAACTTAATTTTCATATTCTATCAAACTAATGATGAAAAATGTTACTATCGTGATAATTGAAATCAATCAAAATTCAAGTTTCCAAAAACGCAAAAAAAATATCCTTTTCAACAAGAATGCTTTTCTTCCGTGCGTTTTGAAAGATTTCTTCAATTCTGGACCTTCGCCAACGACGCGAGACGTCTATACGGCATCCGATAGACGAAAATAGAGAAGCGCGAAGTGCAAGCAGCTAATTCCATTTGCGAATGTAATAAGCTTGCGAGATAATTATTTGATAAGGCGAAGCTCGCGATCGATAGAAAGTTTTGCAGAAAGATGATGAAAACATTTATATAACTGATTATTGGAACTTACAGAAAATATAACGTGTGGATAGCTGAAAATTATAAATATCTATATATTCTTTCGAAGATAAACAAGCAATAATTTTTAGTCAATCAATGGAAAAATCCAGTCCATTTTCAAAAATATTTTCTGAAATAAAATCGAGCGATCTATAGTGCTAATAATAATATTTCGTTAATTTTATTAATAACGAAATCTCGTATACCTATGACACGTTCCGAAAATATTTCTTGAAGTTACCAGTGTGAATCGTCTCGTGCAGTTATTTTTACTCTCCGCTGTAGTACATACATTGCAAATTCGAACAAATATTACGTACGTCAGTAGTTTCTGATTTCTAATTAAAACGATAAACTTTTCACAAGCCATCATCAGTTACAATTAAAGTGACTTTATCGCAACCCTCGATTTCATCATCAATGAAGCCCCAAATGTATAACGCAGTAATATCTCGCACTGATATTCTGTCCACCCCACGCAAAATCTCCGAGCAAACAAAACTTTATCACCAAAAAAAAAAAAAAAAAAAAATCTACGCAAAAGGATTACGCAAGAAAATCTGTCAGTTCCGCAATCGGCAAAAGTTTAGTTAGTCACGGACACGCACAGCTATAGGCTTTCTTTTTTCGGCTGCAGGAAGAAGGGGGCGTGTACGGGTGACGTAGAATCAACGTCATCGTTGAGTTGTATATATAGATAGTTACTACGACTCTCTTGAGCGCGCGTGCGGTCTATATAACCGATCTATAAAAGGAGGGCGCGACGCGTGACGTAGAAGGGGCAGCGTTTGGGTTATTGTGGGATTTCGAACGCGATTGGAGAATGTTTTATTCGATCAAGTTCATTTTTGGGGGTGATGTGTGTTTAGAGATGTGATGGTGTGAAGGTCAGCCTGGTCAGCGGAAATGGATTGACACGTGTTGAAGAGTTAGGAATGCTTGTACATAATTTATAGAATTTTGGAGTTTAAGGGGATGTTTGATTTTGACTATACTCTAATTTAATGATCTTTTATTTTGACTATACTCTAATGTTATGAAATTTCATCATAGGATAGCTTCTTCAGTATTATTTTCATTGGGAGAAAGTTTAACGGTTTGCTCGTGCTCGAGTAAAAAATTTACGATCGCACTCTTTTTTTCACATCAACATCTCCAATCCATTTTAAAAAGAAAAATCCATATAGTCAACGCATTAATATTTCCATACCGCATGACGTCATCTCGCTACACGCGACTAATGTACACCTCGAACCACTATATGTATACTTAATACCAAAAGGCATCGTCAATTCCTCATTCAATATACTCCCAAGAATTCCATTCAGACGCGGAGGAATTTCTCAATACCCACAGAAAAAATTCAAATTCCCTTATCGCGTCACGGAAAAAAAGTAATTTCCATATCCATACATTACAGCGTCAGAGCTCTATACACTTGACCTCCGTTGACCCCATACGACGAAAGAAGAACGTAAAATCAATTAGTTCTATATAAAATACTCCTCCCTCGATAAAAAGAAAACAATTCGCAACATCGTCGCCGAACACACCCCTCCAAAAAAAAAAAACATCACAACCACCCCTCCTAGATACTCTTCGAAAAGGCCAAGGCTCCCATAAAAGCCGCCGCCGCCGACATGACCCTTCGCTCAAAAAGCACATATACATATAAAACACACATACACGTCGATGCAGTATACAGCGGCGCCGTCGCGGCTGCAGAAAGCAGCCCCTTATAAAGCGCCTGCGCGACAGTCAAGCGCGCGCACGTGAGCCGTCGAGGGGTAGATCGAAGCCTCTCCTCGGGGTAGCTCTCACAACAGTAGAAATCGCGCCCTTGCACGCTACGCAACGTTTTCTCTTCTAAAACTCAACTTCACTGCTGGATATATACGTATAGTCTCTGCACGACTGAGTCCCAAGGGTGAGTGACAGTGTGTGTGTTCGTCCTTTGCTTCACCTTTCTTACATTCTCTCTCACATAACGAGTGAGCCTTCTGTTTTGGATTTTTATATTTTATTTCGGAGTTGTGTTGTGAGGTAAGCTTTCGTCGAAGGAGATAAGGTACGAGTTGGGTTAGACGATATATTTCGAATATAGGAGGCTTGCAGTATCATCTGCGCGACTACTGTCTACTGCTGGCCTCTATATGTAATGTGCGCCAAGGCGACTGTGTGTGTGTGTGTGTTTTCGGCTAGAGGGATCAATTTTTCGGCGGTCGAGGAAAATAGGTTAGCTTTTGTAGCCTAGAGAGAGAGCTTTCGCCGGAGAGCTTGCGGTAGAGGGAATTTTTTTTGTTGCTGATTGTTGTGCGGGGGTGGTGTTATTTTTAACTCCCATTTTATTGGAAGGTTTATTGATTAGCTGCTTTTGCATCGAATTTTTAAATAAAAGTAAGTATACGAACTAATAGAAACGCATATCTTATACAATTTCTCGTGTTTGTATAAACGTAGAGATGAAACATAAATTCTGTTAAAGAATAAAAGCAATAATGCAAAATTACTTTAAGACTGACAGTATAATCTCGTGCTCGAACACGTGGGATACATTGACCTCCATATAAAATAGCGCCGAAAACGGCTATCAACAACTTCCGTCGTGTGAACCTCATTTTCAGCCATAGCCATATGTATCAAGAGTGAAAGCGTCTCTCCCACACGTTCCGGTCAAAAAGAGCGCGTCTATAGATGCCGTGAGTATTACATAAGCCGAAATTGGAATTTCGTGTCTCTCATTGTTTCCTTTCCTTCTTACGCAATCAGATAGTATAATATAGCTCTTAGGATTGTAGATGCATTATAGTTTCAATATGGTAAAAATGAAAAATATTTTATGGTAATAATAAACAATAACGGGATACTGAATTGCAAAGTGACATTGAATTTGTAAACACAAAGGAAAAGGTCGTTTGAGGGAAGGAAAACCTTTCAGTGCGCGTTAAAACCGATGGAAATGTACAGTACACTTTGTATGTGCTGTGTGGTGAAAGATTATATTATTTAGTTAATAAATATATATTGTAGAGTCAGACTAAAACTATTGCTTGGGATGTATAGTAAAAACGCATATATTATAGCAAAAAAATTAAACGTAAAGTTTTGAATGTGATTCAAATGTAAATAACATGTATACATGTTTAAGCTATAGTAGTAAACTGTTTCATCCATCGACGTTTTGCAAAAAAAAGCATAAAAGTATTCATAATAAAGTTACCTATATTCCAACATAAAATGTACACAATATCGTAGTTTCACGACCTGCACGATATAGGTATAAGTGAGTAGATACAAGACGAGACTAGTAAGCCCGCCTTTCTCAAGCGAGACACATATATCTACATAAAATAAGTACATTTTCTGCCTCCACTGCATTGTATCAAAGATTTTTATCTTTTTTATAAATATTTTGCTGAGATTTCTATAAAACTTTTTAAGTATTTAAATTCTAGCATACATAAGAAGTTTTTTTAAAGAAGTTTATTCCAAATTTTTTTTTAATAAGATGCTTGGAACATATATCAGTTATTTTAAATATCATGATCATATTTTCTCTAATGTACCGTGTTATTAACCATGATGAGGTTTTCGTTTCATAACTTTTTCAATGCACAAATTACAAAATAGAGTAACCTTATTAAAACCAAACAGAAAGTGAAGCTATATTTAACCTAACGAATCTTTTATTATTTTTAAAACTAGAAAAGAGGCAATAAAAGCAACGTGAATTTGAATTAAAGATATAATATAACTGAAATTCAATAAAACCTTCAAAAAGTTGACGTCTACAACATCCGCACGTATTCCTCAATTCAAATTGCCATGTCCAATCCAACCAAAGCCTTCTCGTAACAGAAGGAAACTTTTAGTAGTGACAAACGGTAGCGGAAAAACACGTCAAATTGTAGAATATTTACAAGCATTTATTCCGAACAGAAAATGTGACGCAACCAGCGTCACCCCTGTCGAGGTTCCTGCAATTTCGCGACTGCCAACGTTTCTCTTGTCTCATACATAATTCCAACATTATATACACATCGGGATGCTTGCGCCTCTCGCAACAATACCAAAGTGCTTCATCTTTACTTTGTTTTCAAATATTGATAAACGATACTTTGGCGTATTCCAATGAGATACGGAGACGCTTATTATTTTTTTAAACAAAAGCGAGCTTATTATCCTGAAAAACTGAACTTCATGTAACAGTCTTATGTTTTTTAAGAGTTGTTGTTCGTAAGTTTGTTTGTTGTTGGGATTGCTAATGACTTACTCTTACGAAGCCTGAAGGATCTTCCTTAACTACTTTGTTTTTTCTTTATTGTTCTCCATTTTCGTATGTAAAGTTGCACTCCATATTTTACAAGAGTAAGACTGAGAAACCATCGATTGCGGGTAGCCTTAAAAATACAATGAAAACAAAGAATATGTTGAAAAAGTATTTTGTATACAAATCTTGAAAACGAATTTTGATTTAAATTTACTTAAAAATACTAATGTAGTCGTACAACAGGATGAGTTCTAATGTCTCCGCTATAAAGATGATTGTTCGAATGCTTTGAAAATGGCCATAATAATTCTAGCTTATCGCAATCTTTTCAAACCAAAGAAAAGTGTCATATCCAAAGACCCTCTCATCCCCTTAAATTACCTCTATCTCGACTTCCTGCTCTCACAGCTTATATACTCCCACAACCTATTCCATTTGAAATATAGTCAAGTGTCTGGCATAAAGAGATCCACAAGGAAGCCACATACAGTCAATCTGGACTTGAGTAAAACCCCGTATTCCAAATAATCCACAACTAAAACAAGTCCATTAAAAAATAACTACCAGAATAAACATTTACTCAAGCCAATCCTTTTTAAAACCAACCACGCAAATTTTCTTTTACAAAAAAAGAACTGCGTGTGTATTGAGCACAAAAATACCTGGTATACGTGCAGCTCGCGGCGCGCACGACCCAGCCTCTTACTACTAGCATCAGCGCGCGAACGCCTTTGACCTTGGGGTGACCCTTATTCCGATCACGCCCAGTATAGAGAGAGAGAGACGCCTCGCGCAAGCTTACTGTTAATGAATATATATCATGAACGTCGTGAGTACAGCCGATCACGCATTAGCATGCGACGGAAGGAGAGAAGAAAATCAAACACCTTCGGCGGAAAATTTTGCGTAATTTAAACATGGGGAATTAAAGCTTTGAGCCGTTCGATGATTTTGCTTGATGCGGTCTTGACGCGAATTTGTTATTTTGCTGCAGACGCTGGGGTATACTTACACTGGCTTATAGAGTGTCGTAATAAAGTATAGGATATGCAGCTTCTAGTTGTCGGACTGTTTCCGCGTTGAGAAAGCTTTGTGAGAATATGGTGAGACAAAAGTTTTTTGCACTATACGATGATGGAGAAACATGTTTTGATACTTGTGGAGTATGAACGAGCGAAGTATTTTTAGAAAAAAAAACGTTCGTTTTCTGTTGGAGGAATGTGGAAAGATGGATGTGTGTATAGGTGATATAGCGTGTTGGTGTACGTACAGGAAGTTTTAGAGGAAACAATTTATAATTGATACACTTATGCAAAATCTCTTACAATCTTTTGATACACTATTTGAACTGTCCTACCGATTTAGATTTTTTTAAAGAAAATTGTGTAAATATAATAGTAAACGTTATTACAAAATTTGGCGGATAACTTTTACGTTTGAATTTGGTTTCATTCATGTCACAGAAGATACGAAACACTTACCGGCGTCTAACGTAAATTGGCCGCGATTTGATTAATTCATTAGCATTCTTATGTAGATTACCACTGATTAAGGAATCAAATAAAGCCCACTGATTTATTCGGTTTCAGTATTACGCTTTTAAAAACCAGCTGTATACATTAAGACAACTTTCATTCGCTAATAAGTTCAAGTACACTCTGATCGTATATGCAATCTTTATTTTTTTTAACATAATTATTATATCTGCGTCTGAATTAAATTATAATTTTTAATGCAGGTATATTTGAATAATAATTCAAATATACCAATATTTTCTAATATTGCGCAAAGTATCATTAGCATCAATTATCTAGTCGACGAGGTCTTTGAACTTCAAGGAAAGGTTCATCCAATTCGCGCTAACAGTATAGAGTTTTTTATTACTAGGTGAAGGCAATTCGTGCGCGAAACGAATCCTTGAACGACGAGAAAAAAAAAATACTTCGTAAAAATAGCCGCCTCAAGAAGAATCGAATCATAATACAAAGTTTTTCAAGGGTCCACATGTTTACCCAGAACTTTGTACATTTCAACTCACGAGTGCACTCACTCTTTATTAAACTATAGTTTCTACTTTTAACAAACAAACTTGTTTTACTGCGCATATAAATTCACAAACGTCTTTCGCGAGATGAAAGTCATCCTATTCTAGGCTTAAACGAGAATAATGGGAGTATAAAAGAGAAACCCGCTTTCATGTACCATTTTATTCTTAAGTGACACATTATATACACGAAGACGAGAATGACCGAGTATGAACTTTGCAAATGATCGGCTTGGAAATTTATGCTGTGCAAAATGACGTTGCTCGAAGCCTATATATATACAAATGAGTTTCACGATCTTTTCCTCTTCAACATTATTCGCAGCTCGAGATACTTTTATTCGTGCAAATTTCAAACTTCTATTAAAAGTTTCAATCTAAATACAATGCTTGCGTATATACGATACATTGTTGTTAAATTGAAGCATGCCAGATTTATACACTTGTTATTTTCCTCGATGACGTTAGTAGTAGTATACGTATACTCGAGCTGTTAAATGTTAATTTTCGTATAATTATTTATCTTTAATAATACAAAATAGTGTCGTGAAGCTTTATTATGATTTATGTAGAAGAAAAACTATACTATAGATATTCTTTAGTAATGAACGTAGAAAAAGTACTTTACGCAGTTGTCATAAATCTTAAACTATGAATGAATGAATGACTCGACTGTTGTTAAGAATGAAAATATTTTACTGTGTTTTTTTTTCAATTCGATCAAAACTGAAATGTTTTTCTCGTGTGATATTTACATAAGTGTCGAAAAAAGAGATTCATCTTCGACGTAAAGCCATCCCTTAACAATTAAATCCGTTCGCGTGAAGAACGGCAGTTTCGATCAGCCTTGACCTCAGCAGGCGGTCGGTGAATCGCTTTTGGAAAATCGCCACGATAACACTGTTTCACGGCCCCACACGAAGCGCTTTGTATCTTTTTATTTTTTCATTCATATAATTGTTTTTTTTTTTTACATACAAGGCTCACACGTTTCTACTTAAAAATCATAATTAATACTGTTAACATTGTGACTAACATTACTAACCCATGTATTTCTATTTGTTCTGTTCTGCAGAGAAAAATGGATTCTGAAAAGGTAATGTCTTCAGTACTAACAGTATCACGAGTTCAACGACGTGATGTTAATCGCTATAATCGCCTTGAGAGATAAAAATAACCGTCAATGGGATAAAAAATGAATCAATTTATTGTATTTAGTTAAATCAATTAAAGATTATTCCTTATATATTTTTTATATACTAAAATTGTAAATTATAAATATGAGTTGACTTTCCTTGAATCGAAAGCAGCTTTCCTGTCCAACTCGCGTTTGCAACTGCTCTTAAAACTTTAGTTTCGTTCAAGGCACAAGGACATATTTATCAAAAGAGTATTATAGTATGTTTTTATACTTTCTTATAAATTCCTTATAAATAAGTCATAACTTATATTTGTCGTATGAAACGTCAATTATATTTTGTTCAACTATAAGTATATATAGATATAATATATACTTCAGATTATAATTATCTCTTGATTGAGGGTTTTTCTACTTGCTGACTACGATTATATCCATTATTTTCCTCAAGATAATGTCACAAAATTATCAAAACTGTCTAAATCTAATAACAAGTCCAAAAACCCAAACAACAGCTTAAAAACTCCATTAATAATAGCAATTAACATTTGACTCGAAGGAACTCGTGATTGGTAGAGACCATAGCACCAATTTATACCCGGTGCCTTGTATATACCAACGATAAATCATTCTAAAAAAACTTTTTGTCGACAAACGGGTTTGCAGTCGAGGGACGGAAATCAGGAGCAGCCTTCGACGCCCACAGCTCTCGCTCCTTCTGACAAGGTATATACACCCACAAAAGTACAATATATATAATATATATTGCATGAAAGTCGCAAATAATATACGTGCGGTGCACCTACGCAATGATACGCAAAATTTCATTGAGAATATAATTTTGAAGTTGTATCGTGGCTTGTAAAAGGGTGAGAGAACGTTGCTTGCTTGAAAGTGAAAGTGTTCGAAATACTTGTTGCGTACATGAGTGATATTTTGAGCGAATGAAATTTTTGAGCTTTGATGGTTTTAACTATTGTAATCTTCTACTAACAAATAATCTTATACTAACATACACTTTTGTTCTCAATTTCAAGCGGATACATGCGGATAAGGATGCAGTGAGTTGAAAACTTTATTATACTTAACAAATTATTAATCTTATTCACCTGATCAATAGAACGTATGATAACATCTCTCATTATTTCTACTGGTATATATTAACATCAACGATAATTTTTACTAATAAGACGTCTCTGGAGAATGTAACATCTGACGCGAGTAATGATTTATCAATAAATGCTACTGACGAGCGATAAAAGTAAACGCGGCGCCAATCATCCCGAGATATTCGATTAAATCTGAAAGAATAGGAATTTCCGCATGATGTCATCGGATTGACCGATAAGAGCAATTCATATAATAAGCCTCGCATATACCGAGTTTGAAGTACCTCAAACTAAAAATGACTAAATTAATCTAAACTACACAGACAAAACTGATTAAAACAACTCCGCGCAACTCATATCTATATCAATTTTATTAATTCTCCTCCTCATCCACGACAAAACAAACTTCGATTCCCCTTGCGAATACCACACGCGCGCTTTCTAATTTCTCGCGGACGTCCTTGTCGTCGCGCACTTACGTTTTATAACACATACCTCGCAAGTATGTATACGCGGAAATCGAATTCGATCAGCGAACGAAAGAATCTGGATCGAGGCCTTCGATGCAGCGAATTGGGTCACTTGACCTTCCCTTGCTCACCATCTTATGCGTTTTACCTGATGCCTTCTGTCGAGCGGATAAGGATGCGAAGGTTCGTTGGGTGAATATTTATTGCTTCGCGATCGGGAAATAACAGGGATTCTTGGGGAGAAGTATCCTGCTGAAGTTTGAATTGGTTCTTCCACTTGCTTTATTTCTTGGTATTAATATTGTAAGAGGATTAATTTTGAACTTTGTTCGCTTCGAGCTTAAAACAAGGATAGAATGCAAAAAGTTATCAGCGTTGAAAATTTTAGTTGTCGTATTCGTAGTTTTTAGTATTGATCGATATTGTACAAAAATACTAATAATTTATGATAGATCTCAATATACTTATTATTTTTAAAATATATTATATTTGTATGCAATACAAATCTGAAATTATGGTGAATGTCCATGAGAAAATAGCGGATGATTGACAGTAATGAATTCATCTTAACAATGTGCGATATAGGAAAGATATTAATTAGAGGTTGCAAAAACAAAGTAAAATAACAATGCAGAAACGATCGCTCAACAAGTTTCACGAGCTTTCGACGTGATTTCGATTGATCTGAGGATAACTTAATGCTGCTTTTACTCGGTAATCAGTTTGAACAAAATGATAAGTTATTGTTTTCTAATCTACACACCGAATTACGAATGTACACCTCTGAACTTTACATTATATTACTTTGGATTTTTATAATTATTCGACGGCATTTTTTCCAATATGACAAGCTCATCGTTACTATCAGGCGATTCTTCTTGCATTATAAATCGATGACAATTAGCGCTAATCGTGTGTCATTAAGCATATAACTCTTGCACAGTTCAACAACTTTGTCCGAGTTGTTAATCGTCACTGTGTTCGTGACGTATATGGAAACAATCATGTGTAACACAATTATTTGCACTCTCATATTAACAATGGAAGGAGCATTTTGTTCTATGCCCACTTTTGTTCTTTCATTAACATCATAAGCAAAGCAGTGTTTCAATATACAATAGCTTTGTACATAGCACAATGCTACAAATTATATTTTTTGGACAAAACACTTTATTTCAGAAGAATACAATAATCTTTTTGTTCATTCGATATCTCCTCTTACACAATACAATATTGCATAGTCATATTTACGCACATCTCACTATATGTTTATATTGATTTTTATGTTTTTTTCTTTTTTTATCAGATTGAGCTAGCTTCTACAAATCCCTACATTTTATGCGTATGAAATATCGACCAAACGTTTCTCTGCAATATCTCTCGCCTTAATTATACTCGTGCACTAAAGTATTACACACACGTTCAAACCGCTGTGTATTATTCCCAAAACTTATTCTATCAGAATTTTTTCCAAAAACAAGCTTTGAAATGAATCAAATATTATTATTTCATATAGATTAGACCAATCTCATACCGTAAAAAACTATTCACTAAATAAACAATGCGTAACACACGAATTTCACAATCTAGCTTATTTCCCAAATCTAATATCACTGCGGGACGCTTCTATACGCGTCCGATAAGCCTTTTTCGAGTGAACAATATATATCGTACTTTTTTCAACGACGGGCGCGGCGAATGTTTGAACGTGAAATATTCGTCTATCGTCCCGCTCTATCTTTGCTTTTTTCCTTGTTGATTTTTAGTTTCGAGACAGAATTTCAGACTGAGTTAAATGGATATAAATGACTTGGGCTAACAGTCTTTATTTTTTAATTCGATCGTAGAGGGGTGGATTCTTAAATTAATGAGGGGATATATTGATCGACGTTCATTTAGAGCAGAAAATAACTAGGTACATAAAATAATAATACTTGAATCAGCTTGTATTTTATAGAGTATAGGAGTGTATTATGGCGCAGAATTTAAATTGGCCTTCGTGAAAGTGCGTGTACGACAGTTTGGTAAAAATTGTGTACTCACATGAGTCAACGAACTGAGGAAACACGCCCTTTGATAATATAAGCGAGGCGCATGACTCATAGACACTGAATGGACACACTTTGCGCACACGTTATTATATTCTTGAAATAAATATAAAAAGTTCATATTTGAACCTTAAATTCAATTTTTTTTTCAAATTATTCATTTTCGCATCGCTAATTAGACCTATACAAATAAAAATTAAAAAATATTAATTTTTTTGCAACATAAGTATCTTCCAAAAAATATTCTACACGTATATGATCTGCACGCAAATGTCTTCATTTAGCACACAGCGGATAATAAATCTGTAAATAGGAAAAATTCACATTAGAGACGTCTGCTAATATAGCCAATGCGAAGATAAGTCTATAGCCCGCATAAACGTCGTCTCGAGCACTTACACGAGATATTGCTACCGAAGAAAAGCGAATGAAAGCATAAACTTTTACTTTTACTTTTTTTTACTCACTTCGCTTTTACTCTATTTTAGAGAAAAATACGAACATCGTGTTTGAGTCTCGCGATAAATTTCGGTGATAAAAAGTTATCAAAGCGTCTGTCTACAAAGTGCAAAATAATTTTAGAATTACGGAAACTTTTCGCTTACAAGAAAAATGCTCGTATTTATATAGTTTACAAGCTTTAAAATATTGCTTAGCTCTGTTTTGATAAAAATGTTACACAATAATGAAATCTCGGTGCTTTACATTAGCATCAGCAATAAGACTTCATAAATTGTGTAACCAAGTTATCTCTCGTTGTCAACAAAGAACAAGGTTTCAAGTAAAACAATTACAAGAATTTTATGACAACGTTTCAGCACTATTTTTAAAATAATTTGTGTAAATTATAAATAAACCTTGTATTAAAAACCGCCGTGTTTTATAAAGGATCACATATTTTTAATTTATAATAATAACTCGTTATAATAATTAGTGATGGAAGTATATTGCCTATAAAATATCTTGTATTACGCAAAAAATTACACTATTATGGCAATAATTAGTCAAAGCTCACTCTATAAACACTACAACTTCTTCGAATAAGTCGTTCCTCATCTAACAACTTCATGGTAATCTACATCAATTTGTGCACATTACACATTTTTTTACGGAACAATCATTATGCTTCCTTGATGCACAACGGAAATTTCCTTCAGTTATTTTTTATACCTTCGAGTTCAAACGTTTAGGCAGATAATCATCAAGCAAAGTCAAATATTATCCGCAAAAAAATAAGAACACTACTACTCGTACTACTACTTCTATAGTCGCGAAGAGGTCAACTCGTCTCTCTCATCGTGTCTGTGTATGTATACATATACTCTTAGGTTCAATATAGCACGTAATTGCAAAATTGTGGGCTCGTGACAGTCACTGTCATTAACAGTCTCGTCCGGTGCTTACTCGCAGATAAAGTGGGGGGCGTAGCCTCCTCTCGATTTTTTTTTTATTTTCTGATCTATCCGATCGATTTTGAAACGCTCGTTATCGATAGTCGTCGTAATTGGGTCACGACTAGTCGTCGAAAATATTTTAGAATCACAGCTCGTGTTGAGATACATGACTTTTATAATACGAACGGTATGTATCGTCAGGCGGAAGTGAAGCGACGAACGCTCAATTTTCCCATCGCACAAAATATATAATTGGATAATATTCCAAGAGATTTGAGAACGTTAATGGCAGACATTGTTTTGCTCAATTTTCTGCTCTTTTGTAGATACAAGATAGTCGACTGTTTTGTATATGATGTGAGACTCGAGTCAATGGAATACTTTTTTTTTGTAGTTTTCAATGAAAAGATGGTGCGAAACTGTGCTTTTCAGCGTTCGTCTACACCCAACGACCCTATACGCAACAGACGACAAAAATTTTCGTGTCTTTCCGAACCAGACTGTTTTACTATATAGGATACATAATACCGGTTTGTAAGCGCGTGCGGCAGACGGTAAAAAACGGATGAAATTTCACTGCTTAAAAAGACTGCACAGATGTTTCTTTACTTGTCAGAACAAGCAAATGTATAAAATCAAGATACAAACAGATTACTTTTTTGGCTTGGAAACAAGAAGTTCATATACCTACAACATATCGATAAAATTTATAACAAAACCAATTTCTCAAAAAAAACTTAATTCCATATCATCAGATATTACAATCTATACATATGTAGCAAACTCCTACCAACACCGCTAATAAAAATCCACAAAACATTAAAACATCATCACGATCATGATCGATCCCCCACCACAATTCAACAGCTGTACATACAACTATATACACAGTACAAGAGAACAAGCTCCAGCGCATAACCCCTTCTCTGCTCATATTCCCCACACACGTGTACTTAATACCTATACAGAGAGCGAAAGAGAGAGACTCAGTATTAGTCGACAAACCACGTCTGCGGCTCTATATACAACACACTCTCCACAGGAGAGAGACACTGACGGAGGCTCGCGCGTCGGCCAATCGCCGGCCTCGAATTCACCGGGTTTCATCTGTCGGCGGCGGCACTTTTTTTTTCGGCGGCCCAGCATATACTCCCGCGCATATAGCAGTCTCGCGGCACCGCGAAAGTATCAATCGCTCCGAGAGCAGAGTCAGTTTTGCTCCGACCTTCCAGGCGGCCGCACTTTTATCTTGCTCGTCCTCGTCGTCGTCGTGAGGTTTTATGGGACTTTGAACTATTTTCTTATTTTTTTTTTTTGTTTTCACTGTGGATCTGAAGAGGACAAGAGAGAGAGTTATACGTTGTATTTCGTTGTTGGGACATTGCGGTTTTAGTGAAAGTTTGCCATGGCTAAAGACAAGAAGACTACTGCCAAGTCCAGGTTGAGTTTGCAGGTAAATTTCTTTTTGTTTTCTAGCGTACAGTGATGCGGTTTAGATATTTTTTAAAAGTTTTCTAGTTCGGTTTTATTAGAAAAATATAAGAGGCATAGTGTGTGTGTGTGTGTGATATGGGAAAAACAACGTATCTTCGTGGTGGCTTCATCTTGGCCTCCAAATTATCAAGTGAAAGCGAAATTTTATCTAAACACCGACAAAAAACACTTCAGCCGGTCTTATCGACGCTCTCTGTGTAGGGAAACGCCGTGACTATTCGAAATTTTCCCGCCAAATGGATAGATAGATTAGCTCTGTTTGAGAGCCTACGCTTTACACATCAAGTGGATATTTTTCTCCTAATTCAAACGTTATTTTAACGATAACAAACTAAATTAAACTTTCATCGTTACTTTTTAATTAAAACGTATACGCATATATAGTATTAAAGCTTTTAAACTAGTAAATGTCGTTTTCCAAAAGAGGATAAAACTAATAAAGACAGAAAATAAAGTGAACGTATTTACTCGGCAATAACAAATCAGTAACACTTCATTACGATCATATAAAAGCATCGGCGCATAAAGCTCGTTAATTTTATCAAAAGTATACTCGTGTACAAGCAAAGGGGGGTGAACTATCGCATCTCTACTCGATTTCTCTCTCATCGCAGCATCAACAGCAGCAGCAGCAGTAGCTTGTTTTCACTGCAGTTTTGTCATTTTAATTAGCAAACTCCAGTCGCACCTGACGCCTCGCAATTTTTCCATTTTCTTCTGCTCGACCTTAGCCGACGTAATTGGCGCAAAAAGGTGCCTTTTGTTTCGGCACAATGAGAGCGTTTATGTAACGACAATACCTTGTCTTGTATACTTTGTGCGTACATATATACGACTAGTTTTTTTTCGATTGATTGAAAACCTTGGTATTGGCACCTTTTTTTACCGAGTCGCTGTAAATTAGACGCCGGACTCTAAACGCTAGAATCTCGAAGGTATAAGCTTATACGATTTTTCGACTGAAAAATTTTCCGTTCAATTGTAATTAAGCAAATTTTAATAGCGAGCGATGCATGTTATTGAAAAAGAGAAGATATATATCGATTTTTCTTTCGATCCTCTGGACGAGACGGTGAATCTTCACGAAATTTTTAAAGCTCGTTATAGATTAATGTGAAAGTAATTATTATACATTTAGCCACGGGCGTTGGTTCCCATTAGCATACGGTTTTTTTATCGCCTGATGCAATCCTGCGACGAAATGAATTTTATCTTCAATTGGCCAACGCAAAACTTGTTATAATTCAAACCGTGTAGATAAACAAAATTTATACACGGAAAATTAGCATCCGATTGCGATGAATTGCTGCTTTTTTTAGCAAAACAAATCTTTGTCGTTCGATTTACGCAATCGACGAATTAACCTGCAAAAAAAGCGAAAGAGACGTCTTATCGCCTCGCGAAAACATATTATGTGAGTTTCGAAACAGAAAGCATCGATAACACAATATTTCACATCTATAATATAAAGTCAGACTAAATAAAAAAAAAAAAAAATTATTGGAGACTCGTGCAAAACTCGGTCAAATTTCAAGTAATTCCATGTGGCACCATATTATATCCTATTCATTATAAAAATTCTTGGATCAGAGTTTGATCCACTTTAAAAATCTCCCGCTTGAAACGACGGAAAATTTAATTGAAGTATACACGGATACGAGGAAAGAAAAATGAGAAGCAACCTGTTCGGAACTTTTCCTGCTTCTTCGCGTTTTTCGGAGCTCGAGTAGCTTAAAATACACTTGCCGACATCACGGCGTCACGAGTTCGAGCCTCTAGTTTTTTATTTTTTATTTTCATTCAGAAAAAAGTAATCCAAACGCCTACGCGGTCACGAGTTTCGCCCGACGTCCGGATGGAAGTACGCGTTGAAAGTGAATTTCTTTTTATAACGACGCGAACGTATGAGGCGAAGCTATTTGGGTTAGAGTTTTGCGAGGTATAAACAGCGCGAGCCTGTACATCGTGATCTAATTATTATCGCTCCATACTTGTAATATACTTTATTACTCAAATAATTTGAGATTAAATTTCGTTTACAATCAAGATTGAAGTATCAAGAGATAGTAGTTTATCTTCAAAAGACATTGCGTAAAAACCTTTTCATCGTCCGTATGATGTATTCTTTGTAAAATTCTTTCTGTAAATATATGACTCAGAAACAAAAGCTATGTCTAAAAACAACACCGCTAAATTAAGTTTCGCAATCAGTCCCAATCCAAGAGAAAACCACCCTGAAAAACAAAATAATTCGCCAGGCAGAAAAAATGAAATTTTCACCTCTTGTATTATATTATCCCTGACCCCCTGTGTTTTCCTTTTCTTCATCTACTTCCAAACGCGTAGCTCGTAAAGTGTCGTTAACATCCGCTCGAGAGAGTTAGGGTCGAGGTTCTCTCTCTCCTTTGGCTAGACAGATAAAGCTTCTCCCACAATGAGCCGTTCTCTCTACTTTGCACAAACATAAGTTCGCGGAATCATCAAAGATCTAACAGTTATAAAAATTCGTGAAAAAAAAGACTGAGCTCAATTTTTCACACCTCTGTTGCGGAATCATCGACGCGCGCACGCGACTGCAGCAGTCGAGCCCCTCTATAATATATCGTGTCATTTTTTTTTCTTGACCTAGAATGAACGGAGTGTCGCGCTCATCGATCATTGGTCTGGTGTAGTTGTACCTGTGGATTAGCAGAAAGAGAAACCGCTTTCTCGAGGATACTATGAAATGGATTAGCTGGTGTGTTGCTGTATAGAGGAGATTGTATAGTCTGATGTTTTTGGCGAGTTGTAAAGTATTAGTGAATTTTTAAGTGGGCAAGGTGAGAAGTTTTGAACAGAATTTTTGAGTAGGATAGAAGGGAAGGAGAATGCTATAAAACACTTTGATTTATTCTTAAAACTTTTTTGATGGCTCAGTATTACTATGAAAGTTAAATTGACGGAGTTTCTAATAAGTTTTAGATTTTAATTATTTTTGTACTAAAATGTATCCAAATTTTTTAAAAAATATTTAAAATTTTTCAATAATAAAAAAGATTGGCTTCGTTATATAGTTATACATTTTCAGCAGATACATAAGATACACTTTTTCGCTGTTGTCAAACGATATCTTGATAATTATTGTATGTAGTTTTATGAATTCCTAATAAATTACACTTGTATTGTGTTGCCTGAAGTTCAAGAAAAAAATTACCTGACTAAGTAAGATGCAAAACTTGTGAAGCAGCGTCAAACGTAGTAAAGGGACATCTTTTAGCCAATACGGACCTATGTGAAGATTACCCTGTATGGACCGGGTTTTAACATGCAATCGCCACGGGAATTTATATTTGCATTTAAGACTTCCAAACGGTTACAGTTACCAAAAAACAACATTTCTTAGCTTGGAAATACTTTGAGAAGAAAAAAAACTAAAAGAACCTACGATCGATATTGGTGAATTTTATAAATATCGACAAAACCGACAGCAAAGAACTGCAAACCGCCTCAAAAGAAACTTTTTTATATCAAGCAACCAAATTCAACACTTCTTAGACGTTTATAATGTATAGGTGTCAGAAATATTGTAAATAACAAAGGGGTCCATCATGGGTGACACTTTTTCGATAGCTGAAAAACTGATCTTTTACGGGTTGGCTTCCCATTCGGTTAATTAAAAAAATTAAGGGTAATACATTGTAGAGCAGCAATAGCCCCTGTAAAAGGAAGCCAATCCCCAAATATTAGCCATTTTTATCGCATCTATTTAAGTTATACGGAAAGTTATACCGAAATTCGCTATGTATGTCTGTACTGGGCACATCTCCCCTATACTCGATACAATGCACAATACCAATACCAATCTATTTTTTTTTTTCAATTATGACTCTTCAGCTAGGAAGATTAATAATTCTCTCTCTTGTAATCGACAAACAATGCACAACGAAAATTAATAATTCAATAGCCATTATTTGACTTCAACCGTTAAAAGTCAACAAGAGAAAAAAAGTTTTATAAGCCACAATGCGTCTCAAAATTTAATATTTTCATGTAGTTATAGACATTTTCATCACTAGACAAACAATCGTCGATTCATCGCGATGCCGATGACCCCCGAGTTCAAACGTTCACCTTTGACCCCCGAATTAGGAGAGACGAATCGTTTTGCAGGGAGTTCTCCGGTTATATTAAATATTAATCTCTTTTTAAAATCCAATTGCATAACGATGTCATACTGAATTTTTCACCTGATCCCCGAACGACCGTGTATTATCATTATATCTTCAACTATAAAAGGTTAATTTTTGAATTAACGATTCAGTTGATCATTACCTCAGTAGGCATCGCGTATATAACTGGACGGCTGTTACCTACTCACGACTGATGCCTTACCGCAGAAAACCTTCCGGTCATTGACAATATAACCCTGTACATCCCTTTATCGAGCTCGAAAAGTGACGCAAGTCTT
The DNA here is from genome assembly GCA_900474305.1 of Cecidostiba fungosa. NCBI lineage: Eukaryota > Metazoa > Arthropoda > Insecta > Hymenoptera > Pteromalidae > Cecidostiba > Cecidostiba fungosa. The sequence goes on from UCOJ01000718.1 coordinate 31,961, forward strand.
GTCTAATTTTATGTCAGTCTACTGAGAGGGATCACACTACACGCAGGTTCGCTTTTTTTAACGTGTACGCACTGAGGCGAAGGATATGAAAAGGGTTTTTTGGGACTACTTGATTTACTTTTTCTGAAGATTAAACACAGATTAGACCCACTAAATATCGTCATTTTTGCCGACGAATAAAAATAAGCAAAAATAATATAGAGTTACAAAAGTTTTATTTATCCTATTTACAATCTAAAAAAATTTAAAAAATCTATCTAGAAAAATTAAAAATTAAAAAAAAATAAAATTAAAAAGTAGAGACTGACGGCTTTGCAGAGATCGCAGCCCTTCGTTCCGTTTACTTCACCCATTACTCCCACTCTTTGACCTTGTATTGGGCCCGCAGGACCCAATGAGATATCGGCACTTGTTCTCCCCTCCACCTCCTCCAACCTTGACGGCCGAACCGGTAAGAATATAGAGGTCTCTGTTCGGCGCGTCACTTCATCTACTGCGCCATCTTTATTTTTCTCCAATAGTACAGACAACTGAATCTTGATATAAGTAAAAATTCAGACGCCTGTTTTACGCGGACGCTTGTAACTGCTAATTCCTAAAAAGCGGGTAATATTACTGCGCAACTAATATACGTTACACCCAAACGGAGAAAGTTATCCGTAAGTCATTTTTTCTCAACATCGCACCCTCCATATGCATAGGTACCATACATTCCTTTGCACGCTTTGTTTTGAGCTAGTTCTGGGGCACCTTTCAAAGTTTCTAGCTTTTCCCGATAAGGGGGCATTCCAGTCGCTTAACATAGCGACTGAGTCCTACCCTGAGTCCGCCATGTCATGCCTATCCGTGACATAAGCAGTCCTGAACTGCACCGTGAGGTTAGCCCGAGCGTATAGTGAGGGCGATAAAGCACGATGCAATAACGGACTACTTAGGTCACGGTTTGGCGTGGCATAAGCGCGGGCTTAAGTCGCACGCAGTGCTTATAAAATATAGTAAATTTCATTTCATTTCTGGACCAAATTGTATGCATATTTAAATAAGTATTGCAAATAAACATGAATATTCTAATTATTTATATAAATTAAAAGGATGTCTAAGCTACGTTGATTATATACATGCATCTAATAAATATATTAAAAAAAAACTGTAGGTACATACTGGGCAAATCTGCAGCTAAGAGCAGCGTTCTCTTTGTAAAGCATAGGTATTAGTAAAAACTCATGTGCATCGAATGCATAATATTCTCAAAGTGGCATTTAAATTGATACGCAGCTAACGTCAGCATATATAGATGCAAGATGTCCACTTGGTTCACCGCTTAGCATATATAAGTTAGTTCAAATGCCACGAAGAGAAGACGTACTTGCTGGCATGTTTCATACGAATTATTATTACTTTGTAATATGGCTAATGCTGCTCAGCTACAAATTTATTCAGTGTATGTACGTAAGTTTATTTTTTAAATTCAGTTTTAAAAGTACTATGGCTCGGCATATTTGACCACAGCGCTCATACAGCATGATGGTGGCGGATTTGTGAACTCAAGTGAAGTTATATAGGCTCGACCGCTCCTTAGAAACGAAATAATTTTTTCGATAATGATTATAATAATAATGCGTGTGACCGCGTAAAGCGCAACAATGCTATGCTCGCACATTCTTGTTATAATAACGAATATATTTATAAACGTTTATCAATATCGACTCTACATTGACTAAAATAAAAATAATTATATATCAGCTTGGTTTTCAAAGTACGTAGTCACTATAGAATATATCTATGCTCCAATATAGAAAAAAATATTCTTAACACAAACTCACAAAATATTCATATCACATGACAATTCCCCCAAAATTCCCAATAAAATTCAACATTTTTCTCTTTATAAACGACGCTAAAAAAAATTTAAAAATGCATCCGCCCGCCGATAACATATTTATGAACCGCACGCATGAAAACAACTTCGCATACACTTAAACAATCTTATCTGTGACAATGAGAAACAAGTTTCGAGACACGCCTTCGAAAAACAAGCAAAAAAAAACAATTTAGCTACAGTCTTTCGCTATATAAGAATGAACAATCGCAAAAAAATCGACAGCGCTTATCCTTCGCAGAGGGCATTGGTCATCAGAAAGCGGATATATGGTGATGGTGAATGTCTCTCGCGAAACTGTTGTTAAAAATAGCTGCTTGGGACGAAAACACGCGGTGCGTTCACAGAGAGAAAGAGAGAAAGACGTGCGGATACATTTATTCGTCTGTTCAAGTAGCTTTCGCAGCGCGTTAAGGGTGTTTTACTATGACGATTAAAAAAAATCAGAAAATTCATTTTGAATCGAATAAAATTCGAATAAATAAATCAAAGTTTATTCAAAATTTTCATATTACAATTTAGAAAGGTATATTTAAATAAGCGAGAGAATTATACAATAAATCGCCTCCAACTAAATATTTTTAATGCACCACATCACTGAATAATAAATCCATGATTATTCAGAACCAATCAAGGCCAGTCACACTCATAAATCTTCAGCGAACTAGCCATTTATATATTATATGATAATCCTTCCAGAAAAAATCGAGAAATTCCAAGAATATCGACTTGTGAAAGTGTCCCACTCGAATATAATATACAATAGACACACCTCCAAACCAAATTCCAACGCACGTGTGTCCTCCACCCTGTATACCCACTTATACATATATATACCATCCGAATTTCTCCTTCCAATTCGTATTTATATAACATACCAGTATATAAAGCCAGACATCGCACATATATATATACCAGCTGCGGCTAAGTTTATACGCGCGCGAGTCGGTCGAGCCTCCGGCGAACGACCAATAGCTGCTCTCCACGAGCGTCACACCTCTGGTATACATATATATATAAAAAAGGGGACCGACGAGTCTCGTATGTACAATAAACTCGTCCACGATTTCTATCCTTTCTTTTCTTTCTTTATGCTGTGCTTACGCACAATACTCGGATTATAATACCTTAGGGGCTTCCTGTCTCTTTTTTTTCACGTAAAAAGATGAATAGCCGCGGGATTCGACAGATGTAACGTACGCACGTGTATATACGCGAGTGTACAGTGTTGAGAAACGTGAGTGTTAAGCTTGCGAAACGAGCCGATATCGCGCTTATGCATTGGCGTAGACTTTTCGGAATTTTTGAACGAGTCGTGTTTTATATATACATATACCTATACGCTACACTGTGAAGGCGATTAGCCGCGCGTGCGAGCGCAATTTTATTCGCCGCGTTTTGTAATGGTTCGCGTCTTTGAGATAATTTTTTTTTTCCTTGTATCGTATATTTATTTTATTGGGTTTTTTAATTGATCTCGAAAAATTGTTTAGTAAAGTTGGATTTATTAAGATCTGATCTGCGCTTTGATAGCGTAATTAAATTACAAAGAAAATTAGCATGGGCTCAAGCACTCGTATCTTGAGCTGATAAGACATTATCTGGTTTTCCTTTATTGAATACTTTTAAGAATAATAATAATAAAATCACCAAGCAGCTGAAGAAATCTAACGAATTTAAATTTAATTTAAAAATTTCAATTTAATAACCATTTTGAAGAACAATTTCATGCAAAAAGTGCGTTTCGTTATTTTAATATGAATCCTCGTAACACAATTATATAGTTACGAGAACACAAAAGTTATCAATGTAAAATATGAAACGTAGCAACAGAACCTACTCCATAGTTTAAAAAAAAACTACAAATTCATTTGAAAAAATAAGGCTACTGCGCACGCGACCTCAGAATTTCCGCTTCGATTAACGGATTAATAACAATACACCTTACTCTATACTGCAAAATCACTGCTCTCGTTTCCACGAAGCATCATTGAACGAATTACCTCTCTGCGCTTCTCGGAAAAATCATCCTAATAATATATAGAACGCCTAGACACATCAAGGCATCAAAATTCCAACGTCTGCGTGCTCGTAAGCACGTGTCATCGACGGTTTTAAAAGCCGCAGTGCTGGAGGCTCGCCCTTAGCCGACCAATAGCGTCGAGTCTGAATGCAGACGTGCCTCTTTTCATGTCCCCTATTAGTTTCCTACTTTCTTTTTTTTTCAAGGGTACACGGGAAGGGGATTTTTTTGAATAGGCTGTTGCTATACGGTTGATCTTGTGAAATCGTTGTACAGCTGTGGAGTTATGTGGCGTGTATAAGAGATGTCTTTAATTTGCATGTGGCGCACTTGTCGATGAGTAAGCGAGGCTAAGTTTATGTATGGGACGGTCTTTGTCGCGTTGATTGATCTTGACGTGTCGTTTTATTATTTATGCCGCGGTGGACTGTGACATGTTCACTTATGCGCGATATAATTTTCAATTGTTACTTGGTGTCTGGAAAATTGTGGCGCGTTGTATGAAATGTTTAATGAAGCGTATTTAATATAGAATCTTGAACGTGAATTTTTTTTTCGTTGCGTGACTCGATTTATCTTTGAGAAATATACCTTACGCCACGTGTAGAGAAGCAATATATTTGTTGGGAAATACTTTTTATTACCCTATAAAAATTCCATTAATGTGTAACGACATCTTCCGCCTGTCTCTCTATGTGTGTGAGGACAAAACAAATATTTTCATCCGAAACGAAGTAAAAGATGACTCAATGTATACTTCTCATTACGCAATGATACATACACATCATCCTCTCTATCAATCTGAACCGAACCGATCCTACACTTATTTTCGCACTAACGATCACACACCTGACATTGAAACTACGACTATAATAGACATCATATCATATAAAATCTAACAACCAAACCAAGTACTTTCTTCATTCAAATCCACGACACACACAGTATTCAGCTATAATAATCCAACGATCGAGATCACCTCAAACATCATTTCTCGTCCTCGCAAACAATAGAGAGTGAGATACCAGGTCTACATGCAACAGCAGATAACGACAACGGGGACCTCTAATGGTCGTTCAAAAGTAAGCACACGTACCACGTCTGCGTGTGCACTTGTGCTGCAATTACGTTATCATCGCGTGTGCGTATATATATATGGACGAGGCTATACGCCGCTGTCGACGGGGGCGTGTGAGGACGTGTAGCGCGTTTTTTTATTTCCTGTTTTCTTTCTGCAGTCGCGACCTTCGGAAAAGTTGTTTAGTTAGTTCCTGATGAGGAGATGCGCTACTTCGGTATTCGATTTTGATAAAAGGGTTATTTGGAAAAGTTAGCGGGTTATGGGATGAACTTTATTGAGTTTTTATCAGAACAAATGAGTGTTAATATCTGCTTAATGTTTTTGTTATCAATAATTAATCGTATAGCCTTGAAATCATTTTGTGCAGACGATCGGAATTAATATAGTCTGTTTTAAATACATGACACTAAATCACTACTCGAAAAAAAATCACATCAACAATACTCGGCTTCTGCATAAAACGTCCCTCACCATCAGTTCCTCATCCTATATGTATGCATAGTTCACTATAATATTATACAATAACACCCCGCCAGTGTATCGCAGACACCCACGTCGTATACACTCAATGCAGCTCAGCGAGTAGTCAATGATATCGTTGAGAGAGACCTTGAACGTCGTTCGCTTCTATGTGTATAATACGTCGAAGGAAAAAGCTCGTTCAAGTGCGGCGTACTCGTTATTATTTTTATACTAGAGTAGAATAGGAAGGAGGGGGGGAGATTTTCTCGGAGACGACGTTGAATTATTTCATTGACGGGGGGATACGAAATTGACGGGCAAATTGGTTTGACCGATTTCCATGTGTGCACAGTTGAGATCGTCGCCGTCGGCGGCGGCTTTTTCTGTGTCACGGTTCATCTTCGCGGTTGAACTACAGCCGGTATATATATTGTGAAACGGGTGATGTTCGTTATTGAATTATGGAGGCGATATATTTTGGATGATTATGTTATATAGGGTATATATTATATGGTTTTAACTGTGAGTTTTGAAATGAATTAGCGGAGATTGAAAATTTGGTAAAATATTATGTGATATAAGCTGGTGACCCGAGGATTATAACAGAATTAAAATTCAGAAGAGGGATTTTATGAGTTCTCGTTTTGATGTAGTTTCGTATAGATATACCATCAAGCTATTGATAATTGAGTATAGATATAGATTATTTTTGGCGGAAAAAAATTTTTCAAATAAAAAAGGAACCCTAATACTGACAGAATCTATCCCGCTGGGCTTGAAGGACTGACTCGAGCTCTTACTTCTTTGACTAACAGCTATAGGTTACGTGAGAAATGTCACGTGCCCTTATTTAAATGTAACCATTTCCCTCAGGCATTTCTGTATAGATCATTCTTTTATACTTTTACGTGAAATTGATTAATTTTTAAATGATAATATTTTTAATCTATTATTATGCGGAATTAAACCAAAAAAATTAATTCTATGTAAATTAAATTAAAAAATCGGTCATTCATAAAAGAACTACACAAAGAACTCCTCGCCGAAAATACACTGCAAGACAGTTTTCTCCAACAGCCGGTGCGCGAACTTTTGAAAAATCATCAAAACGGTCACATTTCTATATACTCCAACACATCACCGCTGCATCCAATACACACTCGAAAAACAGCGTTAGCTATCAAGTGCATCACTAAAAAAAAGAAGCGAAAGTAAAACGACTCTTACGTGTTCTAACACAGCTACTTATGCTGTTTCTGCCTAAAAAGACGAAAAGTCATCATAAAAAAAACCGTGTGAATCTGCCAGTAGTCGCGCGTGCGTTCAAAATCACGCTCATATATGTATACGAACACACACTATATAATATAAGCTGACGTCGGTTTGAAGAAAATCGCCGAATCAGCCGTAAACGAAAACTGCTGTCTCTTATCTGCCAAAATTATGCTTATTACAATATATTCTCGAGCTGTTTGCGCACGCGATCGATTACATTTTGAGGGTGTTTAATACTGAGCGACAAGTAGAAAAAATAAGATAGTATAAAAATTATGACATTGACGAAATGTCTTGACTTAATGCTTTATTCACTTCTAAACGGAAGCATTAGATGAATGAGTTGATACGTATACACGCGCTGCGAATTTTATGCGTTAAAAATTCTTTTGTTCCCCTGTGTCCAGTATTTAGTGCTTAATAGGCAACCTCAATATCACCTCTCTTAAAAGATGCGACAATTGCGATATTACTCTTGTATACACATAACAAATCGTCTTTGTCACATATATTGCTTCTATTTTTACACACGAACAAAAAAAAACGTTGAATTATCAAAAGCACATTGTTCCAAAGTTCAATTTTGCATAACGTGCGAAACGATAAAATTCGTAACATACACACATGCAACTCGACAAATTCCTTGAGATAACGCGCCGCAATCTCAAAGACAACTTATTCGCCAAATACAATAAACCGCGAGTGACGATTCACGGGAACGATGAGTAAGATTTTGTATAAACGTATACTGGCGCGTCTATGTTTATATAGGTATATATACATACATAATTTGCCTTTCAACGAGCGGGTTATATTGTCATATATTGCGTTCTTGGTATACACACATTTCACTGGCTTACGCACAAGAACATCATAAACGTAATTTATTCTCACGCGAATAAACACGCACTTCCCGATTGTATATTAACGCGGTGGTAATCCCCTGCGACTTTTTATTTCGAGGACAACAAACAAAACGATCATAGAAAGTATCTATATGATATCTAATATAGTTTCGTTGCTTGATACATTTGCCTTTTGAAGTTTACTTCTTTTTGTGCGATAGTATGAATATACGATTTTATTATTAGTTTTATATATGTTGAGATTTTATAAGCACTATGACAAATAAAAATAAGAATTTATGAAAAATAAAAGTATTGGTGGTATTGAAAAACGCAATCAATTTGCTCTAAATACCGACGATTCGTATACGTCGCCTTCTTTAATTAAAGGAACTTATCATCATAATACAGCCACTTATAATTGTCATATAAATAAAAATTGAAGATACAAGTCACTCACATGACGTTTATGGAGCATACATTGATCTCTGACCTTTAACTCGCAATCGGTTACTTGTATATATGTATATATATTTACAAACGATTTTCATATTCGCACTTACAAAAAATGATTCAAACGAGTGCGATATTTCTCGCAGTAGTTATTAGGGACACTTAACCGTTTAATGTGTATAACATCGGAGTTATTTTGAAATAACACACACTATAGGCCCTGTATATTGAACTGATTGAATTAATTGTTGTTTCGATTGACAGACAAAACAATTACGTCGGTGTAACGTTTTCTTTCGTTCTGCAAACGTTTTCATTTTTCACTAATCTTTATTTTAAAAATTATATCAACAATGAAAAAATCCTCGCGTAAACGGAATTTTTTTCCACGTCACATATGCGCACCTACTTGAAATTTTCCAAATTACTATACGAAAAATGAATGAAATATTAAGCAAAGCGCGGCAAAGATTTATTCCTACGTTGACTCGCTAATGAGAAAAGTGTCAAAAGTGTCCGCAATGAATTTTTCTACTTATCCATCTCAGAGGGTTTATACACTTTGTCATCGACGTGTAAGAGATCTATAAAGAGTTGAAATTGATCTGCGCATTTGTCTCTAATACGCGGTGTCAATGATTATAGCATAGACGCGACGATTTTTTTTTTTGTTTTCGCTCTTTCTTTCTCTCCGTTCTAGTGTCGCTGAATATTGATGTATGCAGAGCACAATATTTCCTGCGCGAGCGTGTGTATTTTCACCGGCAGATTTCGCACTTTTTTTCGCACCTACTTATGCGATAAATTGAAAATCTGACATCAAATGAGCATCTTAATTACTATACAGGTTGATTTACAGAGATACATACAGTTACACATCGTTAAAATACATAAACGTAAATTAGTAGTCGTCACATTTTATATTCAATTGGAAGGCACTTCAATCACACTCACGAAGATTTAGTAACAATTATACACACGATCGACGTTTTAACAACCCGCAGAAAATTCTAGATCCTAAAAGAAAACAATTTTTTTCTCATTCAAATCGTCGCCTTAAAAATCCCACCCAAAACCCGCGCAAAAAAAATCAATCTTATCCACCGAAACATACTACATCCGCATGTGCACTTAAAATCCCCACAGCCACACTACACATACACAATTCTAATTTTACAGCGCCTACAGTACAGAGCTCGCGCTCTACAGAGTTCCCCTCCAAAAAGAAGCATCATCGCTCTCTCACACACACACACACACACACCGCGACAACGACGAGAAAACTGGAAGTAGGGAGGGAACGCCGGCGTCACGTATAAGAGCCGAACACAGGGTAGCGACCCGGCAGTCTTTAGCACGTGCTGCGAGGTGTCGGGGACAACACATACGCGGCCTCTTTCTTTTTTTGTATTATAAACCGTCGCTTGCAATAATCGCGCGTTTATATATTGTGCGCGCGAGAGAGGACAGTGGCGTAGACTCACTTGGAATTTTTATGTTTTATAACGTTGAAAGTGTGGACTGTATTGTAATATTGTTGTGTGAGGGATAAGTGTCAAGTTTTTCTTGGCTTCTCTTTTTTTTATTGGATTTTATCTGTTGACGAGAATTTCGAGATGCCGTACATCAAGAGGCCGATTAGAGTAAGTCGTGAGATATGATTATTATAGTGTGTATTTTAGACGAGGTGCATATGTAATATATAATGCAGCCGATTTGCGTATTAAGAGTCATTTTTTAAATGCTGTTGAATGCCGTTATGTGATTTCAAAGTTTTTCAAAATAGATTATACATGTATATACACAAAACTCGGCATAAGAAACCGTCGCGACGTCTCGTCAATATCGCGATTAACCATAGCAAAGTCACTAGCATGTTTACTCGAGTAAATCAATGCTACATAGCTTCGATCTCGCTTCGTTGTTTAAATAACGGTTATAATTGTGAATCGAAATGAGGCCATGAGATGCTTTTGTACGAGAAGCGATAAAACCGAAAAAAGCACTCTGGTCAAGAAGTCGACGGCCTTATTCCTCCCCAGCGATAGGAAATGAATAATAATGGTCTTATTGTCCGTTACATAACGAGAGATTAAGAAATCGAAAATTTCGCTCGCTACAGTAATTTTTAATAACAAAAAAATCAAATCCGCGCATAAGAATTGAAAAAAAAATTTTCTCTTTCATTCAGCGAGCAAGTCTATACTTATATATACACGAGAACGCCGATAAACCGCAGCGAAAATCAGCGCGACACAGGCGATAACGAAAAGCGAAGGTGTCCACGAATTCTCGTGTTTAAATTTCGGACATGTCATGTCGAAATCAAATAAAAGTCGTTTAGAAAGGTCACGACGACGCGACGAATATACAAAAGAGCCTCTAATTCTCATCGTCTTTTTCCATCAGTGTTATATAGCGATTATTAATAATATATATAGTGTGTAATTCATCAGCTCAGTCGCCGCTGATTTATTTATGACTGATGCATGTCTTTTTTACGAGCTTCTCGCAGAGGTCAGCCGGTCGAAGTGTTATAGATATATGTGTATACACCTCTGTATATATTCGGTCTTTCTACGGAGTCAAGCAATTTTTTTTCAAGCTTTTGCGCAGTTTCGCAGCAGGATTCTGCCGAAATTGAGTTTTTCCTTTTGTAACGTCGTGCTTGTCTCGGACGATTGTTATTCGGAACGTTTCCATATTGTATAATGACTCGGTAAAAGTGTGCGTTGGTATATAGGAAGATTTTCGAAGATCGCGTGTATAGAGAGACATTGTAAGCCGTGACAATGTGAAAACGGATGTATATTGTGTGGGGAGGCACATATTCAACGGCAGATTTGTTACGATTTCACAATAATTTTTTTAAATAATAATACACAAAGCAAAATTTTACTACCCCAAAAATACAACAATTTTCGTATACTTCCTAAAAAATTAAGTCAAAAACCAAGAGAGAACATAAGAAGCTTTATCGCAAAGTATATACATCGTCTCTAACGAGAAATGACGGAAGAAAAAGCGGAAGGAATTACACGCCAGCACGCGCGAGTAAAAAAAAAAACCTCGAGAGTAAAAACCTCGTCATCGTATTCTCGCTGCACATATACATCATAAGATACGACTCGTTCCACACCTGCTGAGCAGTGTGACGGTTATGTCACCGCGCGAACTCGAGATTAGCCATATATACATACATACACTTTCGTATTATATATCTCTACGACGACGTAGGTTGGAGGCTCGTCGTTCGGATACTCACATTCGCGAGCGCGAGTATCGATCGTTGTCGAGCTTTCCTCAAACAACAATTACCGACGTCTATTTACCAACAGTGTGTAGAGGAGACTTGTTGGAGCGATAGGATGATTTTTTTTCTGATTTGATTGGAAATGTGCTGGTTGCGATGATGATGTTGTTTGAGGAAGATTATTTAATGAATGTTAGGAGAGAATGATGATGATGATCTTGTTATTGATTTGAAATTTTTTTGTGACGATTTGTTATTGGTTAATATTAACTTCAGAGTTGATTCGCTTGGTTTTTACGATGATTATTATTTGCTTGAACCGCTATTAAATATAGCAAGTGGAAACACCTATACTGAAATAGCACACTGGAAGTGTAACTTTGATAGTTTACTGTCCAAATAGAATATATGCACCGAGATCGAAATACTGCTTTGATTTCCGACAAAACAAATAATTTTTCGGACCTATTAATCGAGTAAGTTCGTAAACAGCTGCTGGAATATAAATATAATAACAAAATTCACGCTATTTCAGCGCGTTCAATAAAAAGCTCTCATCTCAGCGCCAGAAAATCAACCCCGATCGCTCCAAAAATATCTCGATCTCACACTATAGCGAGTGTCTACCATAGATTCCTATACACCGAGTTCGTTAACCTCCTCAAGATGCACAAGTCTTATATATACATATAGCAGCATATACTGCACATCGCGATCGATAATGTCTCTCGATAGCCGTCTGGACTTATCTTAGACACGTGTATTAAATAGAAAACGAAGGCACACCCCCGTCAGCGTTTATATTATACGGCTTCGCGTGTCAAGGCAAGAGGTCGTCGCGACGAGATAAAAGCTCGTCTTTCGTTGCGACCAAGCGTACTTTGACCAGATAGTATTCGCTGTCAAGCTTCTAAGAACGCTCGGGATTTTTTTTTTAAATTGCGAGAGTCAACCTTGGTAGCGTTATCTTCAATCGTTGTGATTAGGTGGAAATGTTGATGGTTTTACAGTGTTTGTTGAAAATTGGAGGTTGCGGTCTTATACCATGATGAGTTCAATCGAAATTTCCCAGACTCGACAGATCGAACTCTGAGACACTTTTAAATATACCGCGTCTCCACACTGCGAGCTTTATCTATTTTTATATGATGGGACGTAAAAGTTTTTTTTTTAGAGCACACCGATCGATAACCTTGAAAGAATAAAGAGCTTATAACTTCTGATGGTTGTATATACTTATAATCCACGTCTTTATTTTCCAAACGATCATTAAAAATTTCATAACGAGCATCATATAAAAACTGCTCTCCAACGAATCGATTACTATTCGCCAAAAGAACGACGACACGCGAAAGCGAATATAATCGAGAAGGAACGAAAAAAATGTTAATCGCCTCGACACGTGCCTCGTTACGCGAGATATTTACGCGATCTGTTATTAATGGATATACAGGCTATATATCGCACGCAATAATAACTCGCTATATATATTTGGCCCAAAGAGACGACGCTATCAATTAGCATCGATGAGATCAATTCGACGTTTCTCTTATTTGCGTCCCATACATTCCTATAACTGAGCAATTTAATAGATCTGATGATAATCGAAGAGGAGCCTCCCGATAAATATAAATATCATTAGTACGTTTGTTGGCGAATGAATAAATCCAAAACAAAAAAAAAATCCTGTGTGCTAACGGTACGTCTTGTTTTTCTCTTTGCAGGGATTCAACCCTCACTTGGCGTTTGCTATCGGTGCTGCGGCGTTGGGCTCATCCTTCCAGCATGGTTTCAACACAGGAGTTGTCAGCACACCAGAGACGGTAAGTTTTCATCATTAGCTACATTGAAATAAAAATACAATTGTATAAACCTACAACAAAAATCGAATCGATCCGTTAATTCAGGTGATCGGCGAGTGGATCGCCGCGATAAAAGGCAACCGTAGCAGCGAAGTAGTCAACCCAGACGTTCTCAAAAGCGAGGTGACCATAACATGGGCCATAACCGTAGCAATCTTCTGCGTCGGTGGTATGATAGGTGGCGCCCTAGTCGGTTGGGCAGCCGACCGCTTCGGTCGCAAGGGAAGCTTACTCCTGAACAACGTCTTCGTCGTGGCAGCTGTATTCTTCGAAGCCTTGGCCAAACCTATGAACTCGTTCGAGCTCATTATCTTGGGTCGTTTCATCATTGGTATCAATGCCGGTCTCAACGCCGGTCTTGCGCCCATGTACCTGGCTGAAATCTCGCCGATGCATCTGAGAGGTGCAGTCGGTACCGTCTACCAACTGGTCATCACCATCTCTATTCTGGTGGCCCAGATCCTAGGCAAGTTCATGAGCACACCTGAACTCTGGCCATGGCTCTTCTGCCTCACCATCATACCAGCCATCATCCAGGTCGTCACTCTGCCTTTCTGCCCAGAGAGTCCTAAATTCCTGCTGCTTAGCAGAGGAAAGGACATGGATGCCCAGAGATGTATGTGAATCAATCTTAATCATAAAATCGTAATTAAATGTGTGTAGCACGAATGATGAATATCTTTCCATTTTCTGTTTCTCACAGCTCTGACCTGGCTCCGTGGTACAATCGAGGTTCACGACGAGATGGAAGAGATGCGCGCCGAGTACGAGTCCATCAAGCTGGTGCCACAGGTCACACTTACCGAGCTCATCATGAATTCGTCACTGCGGATTCCGCTCTTCATCGCCGTTATGATCATGTTGGCCCAGCAGCTGTCCGGTATCAACGCGATCATGTTCTACTCCACCAAGATCTTCAAGATGGCTCAATTGAGTCCTGAGAATGCTGGGAACGCCACTATCGGTGTCGGTATCGTCAACGTCCTCATGACTTTTGTCTCGATGATCCTCGTGGAGAAGGCTGGACGTAAGACTCTGTTGCTCATCGGATTCTTCGGTATGGTCATCGACACTGCTCTGCTGGGAGTTTGTTTGCTGTTCACGGTGAGTTTTGACATTTGATTGAACTTTAAGGCGAGAAATTGAAGTTTCATCAATATAACGCACTATCTACTTTCAGGGTGACGAAGAAACAGGAACGGGTGGACATCCAGCTGCCTCGATAATGGCCGTCTTGTTGGTATTCGTGTTCATAGTGCTTTTCGCTACTGGTCCTGGTAGCATCCCCTGGTTCCTTGTTTCCGAGTTGTTCAATCAGTCAGCCCGACCAACCGCCACCTCAGTCGCTATCGCCATCAACTGGAGCGCCAATTTCCTCGTGGGAATCATGTTCCCACCACTTGTCGGTGTGATCGGCTCGAACGTCTTCTTCATATTCGCTGGTCTCCAGGCCTTCTTCACTCTGTTCATCTTCTACAAGGTACCCGAGACCAGGAACAAGTCCATCGAGGAGATCAGCAGTATGTTCAGGCAACAGTCCTACCAGTGAACGGTCAACTGATGTACAGCTCAGTTCGACACCAGCAGCAAAGACAGATGTATCGTAAACGAACCGACGGAGAAGGAACGATTATCAACATTCTTCGAGTTATTATTCTTCTCTCTTTCGATCGTCCGGCGGAAAGTTAGTAAAGAAGAGAAAAACAATCGCGATGATACGAATGATTATACTACAACTTAGTTCCTATATGTTCCCGGCACCGCGAGTGGAAAGAGAGAGCAAGAGAGGCCGGTTCGGCGCCTGCTATTAAGAGAATGTGAATGTCTGATGATGTATGTTACATGAGGAAGACAGAGACTAACATATATTCATATTATACAGGTATATATATATATTTTACGAGCGTAAGGATCAAGCTGTACGTTCGGTCGAAATTGGCCTCCGACGAGTTGTTCGGAAAAATTTTGACTCTAGTCATGAGAGAGGGATATATCCACGATGGATGTATAAGAGGGAGAGAGTATATATACATATAGGTGTGTGTGCGTGTGATGTGAGCGGGAGAAAATTGTGAAGAAAAAAACAAAAATTCGCGCCTCGTTCGTTTCTCCTTCCTGTTTAAATTATTCTTTTACCGTTATATAACTTGTTTTTTTTTACCGGCCACTGACGAGACGAGATATATATGTTATATATTTTGGATTGTCAATGTATAAGAGATCGTCGTATATTTAATATATATGTGTGTGTATACCGATTCGGTATTCATTCGGTGTGGCTCGTCGTCCGCTTTTTTTTGCTCGCGACGGCCGATTCCGAGGCGCTTTTCATTTGAATGTACATTTATGTATTACATGTAAATGCAGGGCCAGAGATATAACCGTCACACACAACGTACTGAATCGGACATCGAAGGTCGTGAAAAAAAAAGAATACGTATATATATATTATTAAACTCTCTGAAGACTGGCAAATGTGTCGATCAAAAGAGGGCGATATGTAGTCCGTTAGGCGAATTTTGAAAATTCAATCTATTCTTTTTTTCTAGACGATATTTTTACGTTATATTTTTTTTTCCTTAGACGACGACTGGAAGCGTCGCGCGTATTATCATAATGTACACGAAGATTATTGTAATCGAGTTGCTATTTTTATTTTTTATTTTTAACGCTTGTAGCCCGAAAAAGTTTTTTTTTTTAAAGTCGCACCACGCTGAGACGAATTTTAATTTTTGAACTATTATATATATATAATATAGCGGAGATGTATACCGACGCCTTTGAGAAATGTAGTTTTTTTTACACGAACGCTGTTTTCATTGTTCTTGATGATGATGAGAGCTTCAACGAGAAAGAGATGAAACAAAACAAAATATACATATATTGCATACAAGCCATTATTCCGATTCATTAGCGTCATTCTAGTCCGTGTTGTCTCATTCGTTGTTGAAAGCGCAAAAGCTGAGTTTTCTTTCTGTATTTTTTTGTCTCAAAAAAAAAAAGAAAAGCCGTATATCAAAGTTTCGTCTCGCGACAGACGTTCGTCAGTCCCTTTTACCCAGCAGTAAAAGGCGAGAGCATAACATAAATATACTAATAGTAGCTGGATATTTTATTACATGTCATGCAAGAATATTGAAAAAAAAACAATATCCGTGTCATAATTAATTGTACATACAAAAAAGTTAGTCCTAATGTTGTATAGTTAAACTAGGAGAATATCATTATATTTCTATATGTGTAGTTGAATGTTTTAAAAAAGAAACAAAAAAAGACAGAACAGCGATGTAGAGGACGGGATGTAGGTATATATGTCGAACGGGTTTTTAAGCTTGCGATAGAGACAGTGAGAGAAGTTTTCTTTTTACGATGGAGCTGAAAGTGCCCTGTATATTGCGATGTACACAAACACACAAGCCTGATAATGTGAAAATTGTAAAAAGACGAAATAACCAAGTGTAAAAATGATATTAGCCCGAGAACAGAGAAAGAACCCGTAGCTAATATATTTTTCCGCATATAGTACGATCAAAGAAAATAATACTCAAACTGTTCTTAGTATTAAAAAAAAGAAACATGTAGAGCAAAATTCGTTTGAAAGGAATTGCATTGTACGTCACACATCGTAATGTCCGAGGTGTCAGGTTGGCCCGTCCTGAGCCTGTGAGAATAGAAAAAAAGAAATTTATCAAGATTATCAAAAAAATGGTGCCACGTTTTATTGTTATTCGCACAGCAAATCGTAGGGACTTATGGCAGTATTATTCCTACAATTCACACGCTTCCTAATATTATAGATCGTTTTGTCCGAAGAAATTCAAGCTACTTGGTGAAGATCCGATTTTTCGTTTGAATAGCGCTTGACAAAGTCTACGATGATCGAAGCGGGTTTGAGGCAAACTTGAATTTTTATTCGATAAATCAGGTATAACGAAGACTTGTAACATAGTTTTGAGCGAGACGCCATCAGGTTCACTACTTTTTGCTTGTGTACATTTTTGCGAGAGAAAAAAAAAGTTTCGTTCTTATTATTACTCTATGTGAAAAAAGTCTATGTTTATCATCTGTTTTTTGATCAGCGTTGTTGCGAAATTTTTTATCCGTACGAACGAAAATGTTTTATCGTATATACACAAAAGAGCAGTGTGCCTGTACTACTCTTTGTCCTTTTTTCTTTCTTTTCGATTGTGAATACTTACCGGATTTATATTGTGTAAGATTGTTTCGCAAACATTGTGTTACTTTAGCATTTAGTTTGTAGTAGCACATATATTCTTTTATATTTGAGACCAGTAAGACGTATGCGATTTTTAATGCGATTGTACACTCGTAATGCATATCCGAGAGAAAAGAAAATATAAATCAAGTAATAATAATAATAATAATAATCATCATTATAGTAGTATACGTTTACGAAATAGGTATCATTATAAATCATCCGACGTTCCATGTATTAAATATAATTGCACAATGTCAGAATACGTCATTAATTTAATCATTTAGAGTTTGATATTGTTTGTTATATATATATTATAATAGCGCGCATTATGTGCATGTTTCATTGTCATCATCGACGTTAAAGCGAGCATCTGCAAAACATGCTGCGATCCTACATAATTTTTGATGCTGACATATTGTTATTTCAAATAAATGAATTCAGTAAAAAAAAATATTTTCAACGTTTTTACTCTTCTTCTACACCTATTATTTATATATAGCACAAAAGAAGGCCGAGATCAACACTCTATATAATACTTATAACGACGGTATTGATCAGAGGGAAATGAGAATTTCTGCGTGGGTGGAAACACACCGCGATGAGTGACGTAACGGATTCCGCAGCTGACGCAACACTCGAACTTTTTCACGAAGGTATATCAATTATCACCTTTGGCAAAGTTTGGGCAACATGTCAACTTTTGAAACAAAGAAAATAGTTCGAGTTCTTACACAGCAATGTTGTATAACTATTGTATACTGTGTATAGCGGAGCTTTTTGACGCATAGGAATATACCTGTTATAGAAATATATGTATACATAGAGCTGTGCCGCGTATATATATGTGAAACAGGATACCTTGCCCAGAGTAATTGATAATCAATACGGGCGAGATGCACAGTATGCTAACGATTGTTTTATTACAATTAAAGAGCTCGATTCGTTCACTTTAGAGTTTTGAATTTTTTTGATTATAAAAATAAGTATTGTTGCGTCTACAGTTCAATACTATTTAAGATTTAATCGGCTTCAAATAATTATAAATACCAGAGATGTAAATTTGATATTTAATGATCAACTAGTAACCAGAAATCGGTTTTTAGCTATAGAACTAAAACAGTTTATTTTACTTTTGACGTCCGTACCAAATTCGTGAATACTCAGTTTACCCATTACAGATTTCTACTTTATCATATACGATTTTTGTGTAGTATTTGTTTTTTTCTTTAAAAAAGGACAGCTTTTATAACTATACAAATAAGACGTTAAAAAAATTATCGAATTCATATATACAACTATCTCCGAATAATCAGTTGTACGGATAAATCTCAATACATTACAATCTATTTTCAACGTCTATTTAACTTTCCATTTAAACTCCAAACTGTACGCAGTAGTATAAAACTACCCTCAACCAACATTCGCTAATAGCCTAATACGCTACCAAAACATAACACACAAGCTCATGCGCGCATCACTACTATATGCAACATATCAATAGTGTATACATAAGCGGCAAGCAAACAAAAACACAAGCGCCACGTGACGCTTCATTCAAACTTCCCGCCATTGACTCCGAAAAACCACTATCCTCCACCAGATGTCGCTTCTCGCAGCGCGAGTGTTCTGCCGGCGGCAGCTACTCCGCGCGTATATTTTTCAGCCCGTGGACGGCAATTATTCCCGCTCTTCTTCACGCATTTCCCGAAATACTTTCCTCTCTTTCTCGTTCCCATACCAGTAGCCTCCCGGTAACAGAAGCGAGAAACACGAAAAACCAGGAGGATCGCGTCCTCGCGACAAGTGCTAATTTACTCATATACATATATATATATGTATGCAATATCGCCGCACTCCTTCGGGCATCGACCAACGAAAGTGTCAAGTGTGGCAAAAGCCGCGTCGTGTCCGCATAGCCACTGATGCTGGGAGAGAAAAAAAGTGCGAGAGAGATAGAAACAAGCCGGACGAGGATCGAGCGGCGGTCCATTATTGTTATCCTGACGCGACACGAGACACAAGAGGAGTGTGTATATAGCTGAGAAGAGACGATTATTACACTGGGATAGTAAGGCGTCCAGCCGAAGTTAATGAGAAGGAAGTGGAAAAACATAGTAAGCTTTATGGTTATCGACGTTCTTTCCTCGTTATTACGGGTTTTCCCGGACGGCTATATAGCTGCGGCCGCTGTGGGATATATAGGTGTATATACAAGTGTTGTGTTGGTGCTGTCGTGAGAAAGTGTGTGTAGGTGCGTTTAGATGATCGCGCGGCGCACACGCCGCAGGAGCCGGACCGAGCCATCATCGGATCAGGATAAAAAGAGAGCGTATAAGGCTTCGCTTGCATCTACCTATGACGTGTCCCCTTTTTATGGCTTTTCGAAATATTCCGTGAAGAAAGAGACGTTTTACCGAATGAAAACCACTCCGAATTTGTATTTTGGAGCAATTGTCTACAGTTTCGTATACCCATAAGAATTAACAAATCACTCGAACGGTACCTATATTCCTGCAGATATCAAATATAGGTATATATAGATCAACAGTTTTCCATATTATTCAGTTTAACGTATTCCATAAAATTGAACAACGCGATTTTGTAATAAAGCTCAACGACTGCGACGTTACCTTATTCGCGAATTATCAATTTAGTATCGAGAAACGATCAATTACGCCTCGGATTCTTCATTAACCTTAAAGAGAGCTAATTAAACTCCAGTGCGGAACGAGCGCAGCTTTCTCACGACCAATGGGCTCTTGATGCCGGTCGAGTTTCGATTGCCATTGGTCGGCATCTCTTTTTATCCTGCGCGGTGCAAGGGACACTCAGAATGAAGGGCTAAGTACGTTATTGTCTCTCTCAGTCCTTTATTCTCTTTCGTTATACGTATATAAAGCACGAAAACTGGAACGCAAGTGAGGATTGCTCTACAATTATTATAGTCGGTTTCTGTGAAAACTGAATTCTTCGGTTGATTCAGCTAGAAATTTTCCAGTCGAGTATAATTTTGAAGTATAATTAAAATAAAATCAATAGCTTTCAATAATTTCCGCATTTTTTTCTACGATTTTAGTGCAATTTTCAAGTTTTATTCTTAATACACAAACAAAAGTATACTATATGCTCCGAAATAATATTGCTCCAAAATTAACTTTCAACCATATATACCAACAACTTAAACTCGCAGAAACCTATATACAAATCCGTATTAAATCAACAATGCACTAAAATAACTCAGCAACGTTCGAAAGAACAATACGCGATCAAACGTTGCATTGCAGTTGCACCCTCACCAGCTCCAAAATCGAGAGCCACTCGTGCGCGCGCGACGCCACTGCTGCCGCTACTAGACAAAGTATAGCGTGTGTGTTGCGAGTATATAGTGCGAGCCCGTGTAACAAGAGTATAATATATACCTATATATCAACCCACGTATCCTGCAGCAGCCGTCTGCCGGCATTAGTAGCGCGTCGTTGTATTATATAGTAAACTCTTGGAAAAATTTCGTTTCACCTAAAAACTTGATAACACGTATACCCGAACGATCACAGCAGCAGTAGGAACCGCCGGCGCCGTGGGAAAAGCAAGCCGTTTGGATGTTGGTGCGGCGGTACGGCGGCGTAGCGGCGAGGAGGCATCGCGGAGGTGCTGGCGGCGGCAGCCGGCCCTCCTTGTCATGTCAGCGGGCGGCGGGCCGCGTCTGCTGAACGGCGCTAATACGCTGGAAACGAGGCGGCGCCATCAGAAACTTGCCGTCGACGAGGATCATCATCATCAGGACAACGACGAGCAGCAGCTGCAACTGGCCAACGCTATTGGTAAGTTTATTAAAGGTTACTCATTGTTTTCTGCTGCTGGACACTGTATAATTGTATACTTACACTGAGTTTTTATCGATGGGATTCTTCTGTGTTGATTGCTGCTGTACTGTTGTAGGTGGTTTTCCATTTTTTTTTTTTCGTATTGGTCTGAGTGCTGTGTTGTCTTGTTTTTGTTTAAAAATTTGGTGAGGTGAGTGCGTAGTACATAGTTCTGGTCGTTGCTTTTGATTTCTTGGTGTTTTCGATGCAACTGTCAAAAGCTGAGCTGAACTCGTTGCGGTACTCTTTCTGTGGTCAGTTGTAGCGCTGCATTTGTCTTTGATATTGTTTGTATATCTTACTTTCTGTTAGTGTTTGGGTTATCGTTTTTTTTTTCTACTGAATAACGGAGTTTATCTGTGAATACGTGCCAGACAGTGTAACATCTTTCTTTTGTAGCAATTGAACTTATGATCGCTGATGCACTTACTTACTGTGTTTTGTTCGATTATTAAGAATAGGTAGAATTTTTTAGTTAATGTCAATAAACTTTTATCCAAAAAGTATTGCACAGTCTTTGCAGTACAATTGATTGTGTCTTGTGTACAATAGCTCAAATCAAATTATTATTATTGTAAAAATTGTTTATGTATTTATGATTACAAAATCAGTGCGATTTTGTTTTTATTGTTGTCACTTTGTGCATCGCATTCAAAAATTCAAATGTGCAATCTTAAAAGGTGTTACCACAACAGGCTACTGTGCGTGATTGATCGATAAAGTAGTAGTTCTTCTTTTTCATCATTGGTCAAACACTGTGTAGCTGCTTCATATCCAATAATTGAGCTTTTTAAAATATGAAATTCGCTAATTTTTGCACAGCACACGTAAGGGTTAACTGTAGTGTTATCAAATTGCACATTACTTTGGTTATCATGTTCATTTGTAGAAAGCTAATCAACTCCTAACAAAACATAACCAATAAAAACATTGTATACTCGAGTTATTTTGCCATTAAGTTAGCTTATTTCACTGCTTCTCATTGAAAATTGTGTTTTGACATTGTCCTCATAGTGTCAATTGATATATCTCAAAGTGTTAAAGATTTCTGCTCTAGTCTATATGTGGTATTATGCTTTTTTATTCACTGTCTGGATTTGTATACTTTATCTTATGGAACAGGCAAGGTCAGCGAGGAGGAGGTGTCCAGAGGTGGAGTTGTCACCTACAACATGGTGGCGGCGATGAACGAGCACCTGTCGTCATCGTCGGCGACGAACAGCGTACGTTCGACGACGACAGGCACAGTCAAAGACAAGATAAAGGACCAGAATAAAGATAAAGAGAAGAGTGGAGCAGCTGCTGAGGATAGCAGCAAAGTTGTTGGTATACTGGGTTTTCCCTGTGATTTTGATCACATGTATGCCAGTATGACTGATGGTGGAGCCCCGGCAACTGGCACTTCAGCACTAGGTGTCAGTCCTCTGAGAGGGAACGAGGCCAGACAAAATGATCTCACAGAGGTGAAGCATCTAAAGGAACTGTTACTCCTGCATTTGGATCTAATTCAACAACAGTCTGAGCAAATTGTCACTAAGGATAAGCTTCTCGCTGCTCTGAGGCAGGAAAATGAAACGGTAGGTTTGCATGGTGGCCGCTTCATCTGACTTATCAAATAATACAAACTCAATTTGGCAGTCTAAAAGTACTCTCTATTTTGCATCATTTCATTTTTATTTTCTTGTTTTTTTTTCACTGTCACTTCAAACTAATAAGCTATAGCATAAGTGTTTAGTCAGCACATTTTCTAATCGTGGCAAAATATATCCTTATATATTGCTTATACATTCAAGATGTAAGGAATATAGTTTATATACAACGTTATCTCTATGTCAATACAAAGAACCAAAACAAAATTCAAATTTAATCTTATCAAAGTAACCTGGAAGAATTAGGGACTTTAAATCCCGAGATTTAGTGGTCACCATGATCTAGTGCTGTGGTAGAGGGGCGCAAAGTGTTTGCCGCCAAAATCGCGGCTAAATCTCAGTCTGTCAGTGTGTTGAACAAGTAAAGTCTAATCTGTGAAAAGCAGAGAAGTCATATAGATAGATGTCACTGTATATAGTGTGTTGGAAGCATACACTTATTGTGGTTGTGTTGTTGATTATATCGGAACTGTTAAAGTGGTAGATATGTGATTTTCTGTCAGTAGAGAGTGATGCTTTTGTGTTAGTTGGACGGCCAAGTGTGCTCCTCACGTTTTTAAACATTGCGATACTTTCGGCAACATTGTTAAAAACGGAAAATTTGAAATTTTTTTCTCGAATCTTTCGCTCCGCAATTCGTGAAAAGGCTGCAAGATGGAATTGCTTTTCAAGGTCAAATCTGGTGCCGGTAGCTGCTAGGGTCCCCAGAACGTGAATGCAGTGGTGCCAACTAAGCGCGGCAATTTCAAACTGTTCGCTTGTTGAAAATGTCAAAATGTCGTATAGGAGAAAGCTACGTCCTGTAGGAACTATCTTTGATTAAAAATCCAAAAAATTTTCGAATAGTCAAATTGACTAATTTTGCTTTTTAAAAATTAAAATTTTATGCCATAATATTCCTGATTCTTTAATTGATAAATATGATAGTTTTTCAACAAAAACTATGAATCATTTGTTTATTTCTACGAAATATGAAAAATAAATTTTTTTTTTAGTTAGGTTGTGAATTTAACGTTTACTTATTTGCATATTTTGCAAGAAGCAAAGCTAGTCAATTTTTGCAAACACGATGAATGTACAATACAGCTTTTTGCTTTTATAATTTAAAAAAAAAAACAGAAAACCATTTTAAATGAAAACGATAGACTAATTAAAATTTTTTTTACAGCTTAAACTGCGGCTGGAGCGTATGGACAGACGGGTGAACCTTCAGAAGATGCGATCAGAGAATGCCGAAAATGCAGTAGATCACATTGGACCCTGTTCACCGCCAAGCTTAAACGCATCCTTAAACAGTCTTCCGTCGACGAGCGAGACTCACAAGAACGCGCAATCCGATTCTCACAGTCCGCAATACAGCGAAAGTTTTAAAATAAGGCTAAATACCACTGGCGGTATCACCACAGTGAAGCAAGAATCGCCTGACAAACAGGAATTTAAACAAGAAAACATGGGGGAATCTTGGGAGAACAAGAAAAAACGGAAGTCGGATCCGACAGCTGTGAACAATAGCGCCAAACGAAAAAGAGGCGTTTCCAGCTCATCGACGATAAGCAACGATGCTTCTTCGACTGCACCGGAAAGTCTTGTAAGATTTCGGCTTTAGCATTATAAAAAATGATTGCTGGTCAACTTTTTCTAATTAACGTGGTCTTTCTTTTACAGGGTGGCAAGGGCCCCAGTCACGAGAGTTTAAAAAAGTCAGATAAGAAAGGGAAATCTTTGATAAAAAGAGAGTGCTTTCTGACGACTGAAGAGCACTATTACACAGCTGTAGGAGAGGCAAATTATGCACTAGCCCTTAAGGACCGTTCATCACCGGAAACTAACAGTAGTACCTTGGAAGTTCCTAACTGGAGGGTAAAAGTCTACACTAGCTGTTACACTATGGAAGGCACTGAGAACTTGGATGATGAGATTTTTAACAAGAGGCATTTAAAACTTGAAAACGACGAGAGAAGGCGAAAGCGCTGGGATGTGCAAAGGATAAGGTATGAATGTTTTTCTTTAAATATGAAAACATTATTTTCTTGTACATTAACAATTGAATGATTAATTACAGGGAACAGAGACATATTGAGAAGTTAAAATCGAGACAAGAAAGGCAGAGTCATCACGCCGCTTGTTACAACACGAATCACTCTGGGTCGTGTCTATCCGGGCAGGAAGATGAGAGTGTTACAACAATGTGGCCAGAAGTTGATCAAATACAAAGCATTCAAGTCGATACTCAATTGCCCATTTCTGCATTTGGAGCTTCTGTTCCTAGTTTTTCCCCAAGGTAAAATATTATTTAATGTAACGCAATAATGTATTGAATTAGTTGAAAAATAATTCAATTATTGCAGTGAGTTCTCCTTACCTTGGCTGATCAATTCGAAATTGAAGGCTCGACGGCCCAAGCGATCAAACAGCAGAAGAAGAAAATCGTCCAGAACATAAGAAAGTTTTTAAGCATCAAGTGCAAAGGTGATTTTAATTCATAAAAAGAAAAAAAACAATTTTAATTGCCGTAAACGGTTTGTGCGGTGTCGATCGCATTTGACTTTTTAATTATCCCGAGTGCGTTATTCTCGCTGTGTATCATAGGGCACCAAAGATATCCTTCTTATTTTAATTCTTATTCTTTTTAAGAAACTTTTTTCAATCACTTGTCAGGAACAACCGTTTATATTGATTTCCTTTAAAACTCGATTACAATGCGACGAATGTATTTACAAATCAGCGAGACAGTTAGCTGATTCTTTTTAATATTTCGTACCTGTAACCAGCGTCACGTTTTGTTTTTTTTTTTTTATTCCGGGGAGTATTTAGTATGCGTATATATATATACTTTGTAAGATTTGATAAATTATTGTCAGACATTAATGAATTCTATAAATTTATTATAAACGAACAAAATGTGTCCTATTGTATTGAACGTTAATTTGCAGAGAGAGAGAAAAAAGGAACATTTGTATAAAATGTAGAGATACTAAAATGTACTGTGTAGTGTCCGTTGACAAATCTTTGTAAATTTTTCTCCGTGTAAGGGAGAAAGCGCCATTAATCGTCACAAGAAAAATAGAAACGAAATATGCATTAAGGAGGCCTATGTTCAATCAGCAAATATTGTATTTATATTTTTTTTAAAGACAACTGTAAAGTGTCACTATAGCTCAAGCTTCATAACCCTGAATCATGTTTGTGAATTCGAGCCATCGATAAATTCATTTCTCATCTCATATTCTTTTTATACTGTGCGATATATGTACTTTTTTTTTAATTTTTTTTTTCGAATTATATGCCTACAAGTTGAGAACTGAGTATAATTATTATTTTTTATTATCAACATCACAGTTTTTTTTTGTTCAGCATAGAGGAGAGAAAGAAAGCAAAGTGAATGTGAAATCCCTTTGTATGTTTGTGCTTAAACTTGGGTATTACCGTGTGGTACGACTTTACTGAAGTAGAGCCATAAGAGTTATAAAACAAACAAGCGTGGGCCTTCCAAGCTCTGGTGAAGAGTGAAAAAAATATGATAGTATATAATAATTCTGTTAGACAGGATGCTGTGATGTTACTGTCAGGTTTCGAGTGTATGTGAGCATATTATTTTTGACGAGCGATATATCATTTAGTGATGATTCGTTTATTTATACAGGGAGGTCAGTGTCGAGTGTAATGTCTGCAGCGAAAAGAACGTTTAGAAGTGTGATGTCATACCTCATTGTCGGAACTCATGACATTCTTAATTCTTTTTTTATATTATTACTACTTCTTTTGGCGGACTGTAGCTCATATCTATGTGTCTATGCAAAACCTCAAGTAACTGGTGTAATTACTGTGTAATTGACCGTCCGTTGGAGCAATTGGAAAAAAGAAAACCTTTTTCGATGAGAGAGGCCTTGTGTACGATACTTGTATGATTTTTTATTATTTCAAATATAGAGCTTTTGATTTTTCGATTTTCGCGTTGTCGCATTTGCTTCATAGAGACAACGAAATGTCTTTTTCCAGAATTATATCTATCCTTGCAAAAGAAACTCACTTATTTAGCAGCGTCACGAGCGCAAGACGTCTTTCTCATTTTTTTTTTTTTTTTTTTACACAATGACATTTTCACTTTAGTTTCAGATCTGCCTTACTTATTGTACTATGTATATATTGCTGACTATATTCTAGAAATAAAAAGATGTATATGCGAAGAAAAATCGAGCTTTGGTATCATTCTACCAGTTCTTTATCATAACCAGACTCTTTGTATTTAAAATAAGCCACTTTATTCTTTTTATATAAACATTTAACAGTCTAAACTTAAACTAAGATATTATTACATATTATCTTAACAGTGAATATTCAGTAGAGGCGAATAAATAAAACTCAAGTCAGATACAGCAGTTGCGCATCTTAAACATCTGTAGCCCTGATCCTGAAAATAATCATAACCATAGAGAGTAGAATAAAATTTGCAAAACTCAATAAGATGTTTTCATATATACAGGACGAACATGAGAAATAAATATTTCACTCGCAACGGTAAATAATAAATTATATAAATGACATAATTTCTTTGTACGCGCCGCATAACGATTAGTCCTAATTTTAGTTGTGTAAGCCTACGAGGAATGTAAGAATATCGCAAGTGTCTTAGAAGCACTTTCTGTGAACGATGGACGGCCCAGACTCGTCGTACTCTTGCTTGGAGATCCACATCTGCTGGAAGGTGCTGAGACTAGCAAGAATAGAGCCACCGATCCAGACTGAATACTTGCGTTCAGGCGGCGCAATTATTTTGATCTTCATCGTGGACGGAGCCAAGGCAGTGATCTCCTTCTGCATACGATCGGCTATACCCGGGTACATGGTAGTGCCGCCCGAGAGAACGGAGTTGGCGTAGAGATCCTTACGGATATCCACGTCGCATTTCATGATGGAGTTGTAGGTCGTCTCATGGATGCCGCTTGATTCCATCCCCAGGAAGGAAGGTTGGAACATTGCTTCCGGGCAGCGGAACCGCTCGTTACCGATCGTGATCACCTGTTGAAAGAGAAGATTTGTTATCTCAACTATAGGAATGGCGAATACGTAATTTTTATATAGTTTTATAAATAGAAAGAGTAAAATTGATGTGAATGTAAACTATCGTGCTGTACATCATTCTAATTTTATTTCTTTCGTAGACTACTGACCTGTCCATCAGGAAGTTCGTAGCTTTTTTCGAGTGCACTGGATCCGGCAGCAGTGGACATCTCTTGCTGGAAGTCCAGGGCGACGTAGCAAAGCTTCTCCTTGATGTCACGAACAATTTCACGCTCGGCAGTCGTCGTGAAGGAGTAACCACGTTCGGTCAGGATCTTCATCAGGTAGTCGGTCAAGTCGCGTCCGGCCAGATCCAGACGTAGTATTGCGTGGGGTAGAGCATATCCTGAAAAGAAAATTGATCGTGTGATTACAAGAGTTGAGTCAATGAAATAAAATCATTTCAAAAATGAATCTGCCGTGGTTTCAAGCAATATATTAAAAAATTAATAAGATATAACTATATAGGCTGCTACCAATTTATTGGCACAGTAATCCACCGGAATAAATATGTCAGTATATGAAATCCAACATAATGTGTAGGGTAAGGAAGAAAGGATAAAAATCTCAGTCTGAATTTATTATTTTATAATAGTATATTATACTATGTATTTTTTTATATACTTTTCAAAGTAACTATCTACATTTACATTCAGCAATTAACCATTAGATAATTATTATTATACTAAAAGATGAGTCACTTTACTGCAAGTTTTTTTCACTACTTATTTGCACATAGCATTTACACAATATTTTGACGATGTCCATCTAGCATTTTTGTGTTATCTTCAGATTTAATGCTTTACATTATAATCGTTCATACATTTTGACTATAGTTTTTAGGGATGACATTTAGCTTTTTCATTTCTACAACTTGAAACTTTAAAAACATAAAATATCGCATTCCGTTATCTCTGCCGTTTAAAAGTCGCTGCTCATTGTATAAATCTTACAAAACCGATAGATTTCTGCTACATAATAAGGTATAATTATATCGTTTAGGTAACGAAAGTAATCGCGGACTAGTTTGTACTTGGGTGGGTGAGTCGTGTAGACGTCGACGGAGCGACTCTCGGATGAAGTAAGCTTTCGATTTTCACTGACGATCATAATGTGAGCACCGACAATTTTGCCGGTGCTTTTATGGACGACAACTTGACAGGCATGATTTAAAATCATGGCTGCAAATGTTGTTCGTAAGTCTTCGAAGATTTTACGTAGAGGTCAGCTTGGCTTAGGCTGGATTTGTATTTTGCAAGGAGACACTGGAAAATGATTTCTTCGGGGTGAAAGCTTTGTTCCATGATATTGTTTATGGTTGAAATTTCTTCTTTTGAGCTCAGTATATATGGTAGAACGCTTGCTTCCTAATCTTATAAGGTCCCGGATTCAAATCTCCATGAGTTCGAGTTTTTTTCATTGTAATATTTATTTATAATATTTATAAATAGATTCTAGAAGCATCTTATAAGGCAGTATAGTGCATTAAAAAAGAAATCTAATGAACATCAAAGCGCGGTAGAGTAAAGTGTAGAATGATTATTTATTTCTATGAAAACTAGAGATATATCATATATGACACTCACACACGATCCCTCATATGAGGATTCGGTCGAAGTTATCATATGATTCTCATATGATTATTTTCAGCCGGAAAAGGTTCTTTATATAACACACGTAATGAAAATGAGCGCTCATGCACTACTGCCGTAATAAAAAATTAAATGCCGAAAAATGTCTTTCTAACTCGACGGCTACTGAGAGAAATAAGAAGCTGCTAACTCGCAGCTCGGTTATAAAAGCTCGGTTATAACCCGGATTTAGGAGCTGCTAACTCATTGTGTGTTCCGTATGAAGAACCAGTAACGACAGCAGTAATGCAAATTAGAATTTACTACTGGAGCTCTACTGGAAAATCGTTTCGCCACTTACCAGTACTGAGCGGGCAGGTTGATAAACAACATTAATGATCAGCTGTTTTTACTGGGAAGTCGCGGAACGATTTTCCAGTAGAGCTACAGTAGGCAATTTTCAAATTCGCGTTACTGCTTTTGTTGCTGGGGCTTCGTATGTATAAATTGTTTCCCTAAAATTCTGAAAAAATTAGTAATAGTTATTTTATATTGCTAAATACACATGATTTTTTTCAGAATTTTAAGGAAATAATTTATACATCAAAAATTCATTTAAAATTATTATGTTTGAACGTTTTATGATGAGTTAGCAGCTTCTTAAGCGGGTCGCGAGTTATAGCAGCTTCTTCAAGCGCGTCGCGAGTTAGCATCTTTCTCCTCTCAGTCATCGAACTACAGATAAATAATGAAAGAAAAGTATCATTTTTCTATTCCACAAATAATACATATTATTTAGTTTTAGTCATTAATATAATAAAATGATAAGCAGAAAAGGAAAAATATAAAATAATGATTAAAGGCATGTGTTATTATTATTATTATTATTATTTTATTTCATACAAAATTCTAATTACCCAATATTATAAATTTATGCAAAATGTGAACAATATTATATATGAATTGCATCTACTGTGTTTGAATTAGTGTAAAATAATATATTTAGTAAATATTAGTACATTTTAATACTGACTTTCAACATGCGATGTATACATATTACGTATCTATATAATACATATTATTATATACAGAAAATTTGGATTTCAAAATCTTTAATATTTATAGAAGCCAGGGTGTATAATACGTAAAGCTTGATTTTACCATCGAGAATATAAGATGCTCAGCCAGATGATTTACAAAAATTCATTAAAAAAAACCGCACTATATTACAAACATATACTGAAACAATCTTGTTTTTAAACATCCCATAATTATTTAATCATCCACGCTCGTCTGTACAGCCATAACAGAAGCAATGTTGTGCCCCCTCGATTCTTCATAAAGCAAAGAGCCATCGGTATCTTTGAACTCCAACAAATCCAAATCCATGACGTTCTCCAGTCCCAGCTTTTCAGCAGCCCTCTTCGAAAACGGCGACGTAAACAGTCCAAAAACCACATCCACTTTGTTCTTCCTCGCATAATCGATTCCTTCTCTCATCAAAAGCGTCGACAGTCCTTTCTTTCTATGCTCCTTGTCAATCGCTATCGCGTAAAACTCCAAAAATCGTTTGGCTTCTGGAAACTTGGAGAACAGGTCAGCTCTGTCGATCATCTCGTTCATGTAGTGGAAGTAATCGCGGAGAAATTGACACTTTGGGGGATAAGTTTCATAGACGTCGATGGAGCGATTTTCGGGTGAAACAAGCTTTGGATTTTCGCTGGTTATCATGATGTTGACGCCGACGATTTTACTACTGCTATTGTGAACGACGACTTGGCAGGGATAGTTGGTAACCATGGATGCGATTATTGTTCGCTGGTCTTCGTTTATATGACGAAGATCGGCTTGGGTTAAGGTCGATTTGTATTTTGTTAGGAGACAGTGAAGAATTGTTTCTTCGGGATGGAAGCTTTGTTCCATCAGGAAGTTTATCGTCGGGATTTCTTCGTTTGCTGATGCTTCTCTCACTTTGTAATCTTCGTTGAAAGACATTTTGATTTTTTATGTGATTAGAAATTTTTAATAAAGCATCATTTCTTTCAGTCGCTTATTTCTGTCACACTATACTTTTATATGTTTCTCTTACACCGGATGCACTAAAGCTTTTTAGATATATGCTTTTCCACTGCACTTTACACTGTATTGTAACCTCTGTTACTTTTATTCTTCATTAAATTACACTTTGTCCTTAACTTATAAGTCTAATAAAATAATACGTTAATTTATATTTACATAAATAACCGCTCATTCGTATGTATACTATATTCCAATTTTTAAGCATAAATCTAAAATTCAAAGTTTTGCTTATTAGAACAAAAACTCAATGGACAGCAACTAGTAACCATTTTCCTCTTCATATGCTTTGCGAGGAACCTATTATAGCATCAGAGATAGCATCAGATGCAGGGCTGCAGTTATAGGAAAAGCTATAGGTATATGTAAAATGAGTCATAGAGACGGGGAATAACGAGTCTTCGGACTTCGCAATCGCAATGAAATACGTCACTGGAGTTGCCACTTACGAGAAGTAGATCTGACAATAGAATTCCTTATCATTGCAAAAATATAAATACTTAGATAAGTGTCTAACGGCCTATAATATACAAGTTTAATTGTAAACCTTTATCATGGTTATAAACATTTAGAATATATATCGCAATAATTAATGAAAAGTACAAAAAAATTTTGAAAAGTATACTTTCAAGAATTATAAGTATTCACACACGATATTTTTATCACGAACCTATATTATCTCTTATTTTCAAATTTCAGTTCACTATAAATGATATAAATTTAAATTTCGCGCCATCACTTATCGAGCAGAGGGATGAAAGAGAGACAGTTCCCTCCCGAGGGAAAACGAAAACACACTGTCAGCGACAAGCCAAATTGTCACAGCGTAATACTTACATCTGCTGATGGCTAAATTAATAAAGTTCAATACTATAATATAATGACGGGAAAAATTCAAGGAAAAATCCGAGCGAAACGCAGGTCATTAAAGCGACGCATCGGCACTGACGGCCACTTCGAGGCCTCGCTAAATCACTACCCTTCTAGGTATGTATTAGGGGTGGCACCGACGCAGTATCATTATAGGACACAGCTGACCGGGATAAGATCGAGCATAAACAGGAGACACCCAAATCTGCATAATAATATAACATAAATATGCCAGGAATAAGTTATCAGAAGCTCTTAGTCAATCTGTAAAGAATCTGTCTTTTTACTTTGCTTCCGTCATTCTGGTTTCGTCTCTGGTTTTGCGAGCGAGAGAGCGCATTTCTATGCTAAATATGCTAAGTAGCTCGAACATTCAAAGATCCCGCTTCGCGTCGCCATATTTGCGTTCGTAAAGACATCACATTGTTATGATCTGTTTTTGTCAGCTGATGATCGCTCCGTTTGAAGAAGCACGCATTTGAGGTTACAATCTGTCAGAAATTGTAGTTTGTATACACAAACAGTTTAATCCTTTTATCTCTTTCATTTGGTTTTTACTAATTGGATAGATCTCGTAGAATATAATATTCCCTTTCTGTCATGATGGATATTCTCAAAGCAGAAATAGCGAAAAAACGAAAAGAGTTGGCGGATAAAAATGTATTGGTGAGTACAGCATTTCACTATACTACTGAGTACTCTAATTATACTTCTATTATTCATAAACGTACATTTTAATTTTTACAGCAAAACAATAAGAAATACTTCAGAAGGGGAGACTTACTGGCAACAGAGCTAAAGGTTGTAAATGCTACAAACTCCAGCAGCAATGAAAATGACGCAGACAGAAGAGCAGCTGCTGAGAATTCGATGATACAAGATAATTCCCAAAATACCTTACCTAGAGCAGAAGTCATCCGCAAACTGAGAGAAAGAGGACACCCCATATTACTTTTTGGAGAATCAGAAGTCGATTCCTTCAAAAGATTGAGAAGATGCGAGATACTTGAACCAGAAGTTAATAAGGTATGGACCATGTTCAAGATTTAAATATTATTTAATCTACAATCAATGAAATTACTTGACCTCACAAAATTCTGTTTTCATCAGGGTTTGCGTAATGATTTCCAAGAGGCTATGGAACAGGTAGATCAAGCCTATCTGGACGAAATTTTAAAGTCCTCGAAGCCACAAGAACATTGCAAAAAAGGCAATGTACATGTGCCTGATAAAGAAGTGACTTACAAAGATATACAAAAAATGGCAGAGAAACTTGATAAAAATAATCGAGATACCGACATGCACATCATTACCACGTTTTTACAGTTTCTAATGAAAATGTGGGGTGATCAATTGAACAGCAGAACAGGTGCTGAAAAAATGGGCGCCAAGGGTAAAATGGACAGTGCAATTTACGCCCAGACAAAGGAATACTTGAAACCACTTCTTAGGAAATTGGAAAACAAATCTCTCCCCGAGGATATTACAGACAGTTTGACAGAAATCGTAAAGCATTTACTAGAACGAAATTACATTCTGGTAAGCTGTGTTCAAAAATATATAATTAACTTCATAATATGTTATACTAATTATTGCGAAAAGGTGACAATAACGTTTTTTCTCATTTGCAGGCAAGCGACGCTTATCTTCAAATGGCGATCGGAAACTCGCCCTGGCCCATTGGAGTAACTATGGTCGGTATTCACGCACGTACGGGTAGAGAAAAAATTTTCTCAAAAAATGTGGCGCACGTAATGAATGACGAGACGCAACGCAAATACATTCAAGCTCTCAAAAGACTTATGACCAAGTGTCAGGAATATTATGCTACAGATCCATCGCGATGTGTTGAATATACGAAAAATACGTAAATTTTAGTTATTATAATTGACTTTTATGAAGTGTAATATAGATGTAACAAAATTCATTAGGACTTTGCGATTGTGCTGTTCGAGAAAGTAAGTTTAAATACAATAAATAATATTTATATTTTTACTACGTTAGAAATATGACTTATTTTGTGTTTAATATTATTAGAAAACTCTGGTTCCATTATTCTGGTTGCAAGAACATTCGAAAAAATATATCCAAATAATGTACATACACCTATACTGGCAATTTAAGTGAAAAAAACGGTAAAATAAAATCGCGTCTATATTCAGCTTACCGTTTC
Organism: Cecidostiba fungosa; assembly: GCA_900474305.1. Lineage (NCBI taxonomy): Eukaryota > Metazoa > Arthropoda > Insecta > Hymenoptera > Pteromalidae > Cecidostiba > Cecidostiba fungosa. The sequence continues at coordinate 66,576 of UCOJ01000718.1, forward strand.
ACGACGCGTTGATGCTTAAAGTCTATTATCGACACACAGTGATTATTTCTGTATCACTTGAGCTCAATTGATCGATACATCCTTGAGTACAATTAACCAAAAAAGGGCAGATCCAAGACGTCAAACCTTGATCTTAAATGCACGCTTTCCCAACGCCGAGGAAATTGGTTTAATAAACTTTGTATTTTGTGCTCATTATAATCTAAAATCATGTTAAATCGGTGTGCTGTGCGGGGAAAAAAGGCGAGAGAATTACACGCACGAGTGATGGGCAGTGGAGTATTTAGAGCATGGCGGACGCTCGTTAATTTGAAATAATACATATGCACTAAAGCATTATAGTTTTACTTTTAATTAAACGCTGATTGAGGTGTTAGGAAAGTCAATCTCTCAAAGAAATGTTGGTAATGTTGCTGAATTAGCATCAAAATTCTAGGGATAGAAGTTGAATATACAATATACGTTATCAAATTATCGAATTAATAGTGGTAGTGAATACTTCTAAAAAAAAGCAGTAACAGGGTTCAAAGTTTAGATTAAACAATAACGAATGTGTCCAATAACAAACGGAGCATAATATACTTTGGAAACTTTTTATGCATCACTTTCTAATGTTAAAATACAATTTTAGTAATTATTGAACACATCGTATTCTATACTTCAAAAATATCGTAATCTCTAATGCCTAAATAAAATATCACTGACCTTCATAAATAGGCACAGTATGCGAAACTCCATCGCCACTGTCAAGCACAATACCGGTGGTCCTACCAGATGCATAGAGCGACAGGACAGCCTGAATAGCTACGTACATGGCCGGGGAGTTGAATGTCTCGAACATGATCTGCGTCATCTTCTCCCGGTTGGCCTTGGGATTGAGAGGAGCCTCGGTGAGGAGAACAGGATGTTCCTCGGGAGCGATACGCAACTCGTTGTAGAACGTGTGATGCCAGATTTTCTCCATATCGTCCCAGTTGGTAACGATGCCGTGCTCGATTGGATATTTCACGGTGAGGACACCTCTTTTAGACTGGGCCTCGTCACCTACGTAGGAATCCTTCTGGCCCATGCCGACCATGATACCCTGAGGATCGAATCGATGGTTGATGTCAGAATTTGAATTAAATTTGAATGTATCGATCCATTTATACAAGCGAAGTTTATTGAATTATTTAAATTATGAGCTGCAATGCTAAACAAGAACATGTTTCTTCGATACAAACATTTTGTACATGTACATTGACATGTAATTTTAATGAAATTTCATTGTATACTATAATTTTAATTTTTAATAAAACCCTTAAAATGACATTGTCATAGTGTACTAATTTATAAAATTTGAAGCTATACATGAGTTTCAAAGATCGACAAATAATGTATACGGAAGTGTAAAAGGATTTTTTTTATTAACGATTAATTTGATGGACTCACCTGATAACGGGGTCTGCCGACGATGGATGGAAAGACGGCTCGAGGCGCGTCGTCGCCGGCGAAACCAGCCTTGCACATTCCCGATCCATTGTCAACTACGAGAGCGGCTACGTCGTCGTCGCACATTTTCGGTATCAAAACTGAAATTTAACTGGCTTTTATTTTCAAAGCTCAATCAACTGTTTCTCTTCAAGCTTATATTTTGAGGATGTTATCAGATGTTGTATGCAATACAGCGGTTTATCGTTACTTAATTATTTTTACTATTATAATATAATATACAAACGTACTATATCCTTAAGTTTTTTAAATAAAAGTTATATTTAAAATATCCGTTGTTAACAAAAACATAGTAGAAACTAGTAAAAAAATCGATGAAACTAAAACAATAAACCACTGCATAAAAAAATATAACAAACTGAATAATGTCCACAAGCACTTGAATACATCCCAAACACCATATCGCCAACTTACGGGTATCTCTGATAGTAACACAAATGACTAGATTTCTCGATCTTCGAAAACCTGAAAACCGATCGCACTACTAATATATAAAATGAAGAAGCACACAATGAAGCCGCGACGAGGATGAAACGTCGAGTCCTCGAGCGAGCTGTGTCCGACCGACTTTATACCGGCTCCCCTTCCGCGTGCCTCACTCGCATCTTTATATGGGCATCGGTTTTAATCTCATCAGGCGCGAGCTGCAACCGATTTTCGCCTTTTTCGCGCGCGACGAGGCTTCCGGGGCGCGTCGAGCGATTTTTTTTTGTTTTCTTTTTGGAGCGACCTTCGCGACCTTAACACAGTGAGTGAGGTGGTCAGTGATGGCTTTGAGAAGGAGGTGACTAAAAGAGTTATACGCGAGCTTTTTCTGAATGTTTTTGGTAAGGAATGATGAATACGTTTTACTCTTTGAAATGGAATTCTTTTAAACAGTTTTGGTATATATAATCATTTTTATATTTAGAATATAGCGGCTTCATGAGCATTTAAAACGTATATAACATTCCAGATATTTGAATTCCTAGAAAAATGCAACTTATATATAAAGAGAATCGTTCATTCAACTCGATCAATATGATTTGATAGTTTTCACTATTTATCGGCAACTGATGAGCTAAACTGTTACTTATATTGGCTCATAAATGTGAACACTTTCAGAGTATGATTAATAACAAAAAATAATGAGCTCAACAGTTTGTTTAACGATTTTTAATCGCAGTAAAAGTTAGTAGAATGATATTGAAGTATAACATGAAACTAGTCACCAAAAAATTGTTGAATTATTTCTTACTTTTTAATAATTTCATAATACATGTATATATGTAATCCATTTGGCATTGCAACGCTTTTCCTTATAAGGAGCGTTTTTGCACTTATCTCTAAACGAGAAAAAAAAATGATTCACGGGCTAAAACTCAGCTCTCGAAGCAGATATAGAGGATTTATACATCGAATCCGATCGAAATCTAAAAACGCCCGCATGCAGTGTGTCGTATAATTCCGATACAAAGACATTTTTTCCGCAGATTCAGGGTTTACAACCGCCTTCAATAAACCGCGCGATCGCTCCTATAAACGCGTAAATATAAACTATAATATACCAGAAATATATTTTGTGCAAAAATTTGTATATCGACAGCAATTAACCGACACCAAAACTCTCCACCACATTAATTCCACAAAACCCACATAATATAACTCATCACATCTCGATACCCATCCGCACCGAGAGCCTATATATATATCTCAAGCACACATCCATATAAACCATAATATAATAGCACGCAATCTTTCCTCGCAACACCTATAGTCCAATAGCCGGTGGTGCACTTCTAGGCGCTAACGTGCGCAACGAGGCTGCACATCTCGACAAACAGAGCGTATAGAGAATAAGCGCCAAAGTCCCGCGGTGCATCTCCTGCGCACGCGGCCTCTTAATTCCTCTACTCCTCCTTTTTTTCACGTTTTTTTTTCTTCCTATCTGTACCTGCTCCGGGAAGAAAGTCGTTGCGAGTTTTCTCTGTTTCTTTCCGTGTCTTATGTGTAATTCGTATGTAGGGAATTTCAAATAGAGGAGAAAACTCGCGTGTTGGGTGGATGGTTAAATGACGATGATGGTTTTTGCGGTGCGAGAGGATCGTGTATACGATTGTGTGGTCGTTTTTATCGTTCTCTTCTCAAAATTGTAATTTAATTTTTTTTCGAATCCATTATACTCGATTTCTAAATAAGGTTTCTTTTTGATTTTTATTTTATAGTGTGTATTTATATTAATTAAAAAATAATAACGAGAAACAATAAAGGCACACTAAAATTAAATATCGCTTTATGTAGTTTAATAAATCATTGTTTACGAGTTTTTTCTATAGTCGAAGAAAGTAAATTTTGCAGCTTAACGATTATTACACGCCGGCTTAATACACTGAGAGAAAGATATGCTTGCTGTAAACATGTACACATGTTAGTAGCAACAATCGCAAATACGTTTGTGTATATCATCAAAATATTCTATACTAAACAAAAAAAGTTTCTGTGCAACCTATATATTTATGTTACAAATGTAACAATATTGCGGGAAATGTCTGTATGTTAATAGTTAACATACGAATGTCATGGCTATCATGCGCAGTGTTGCGTGCAGATGGCGCCGTTTGCCGTCTGAACCACCGGGACGAGTCGGGCGGCCCGCGAACACATGTAGCGTTTCCCGCGTTTCGCAGCATAGCGGCGGATGTCTATTCTAACCTCAAAATCCGTCATTCTTTTCCGAGAGGGGCTATTCAAGCGAGCTATACATGTAAACGTATCGCAGCGACGTACATCGGTGCGATGCGATGCCTTCCGATATGTTCGTGCATGCAC
>UCOJ01000719.1:0-70601 GCA_900474305.1 Cecidostiba fungosa
GGCTATCTTTTAAAAATGAGATAATCACTTGTTATAAATGAACGTGTAATTTGATCGAGTAAACTGCAGTCATAAAATATCTTATACTTACAAGTGTAAAAATGAACGAAATCATGCTGCTTGCTAGAATCACAAAAGTGATTCTTCTTCCTAATTTTGATTGATAAGGCCACAGTCCGCAAATCATTAAAACACGTTTGTTGAATTTAAAATATTGGCTATCAAATAAATCCATTTTGGTAAATAGTACATCTCATTAACACATATCAAATATTTTTAATAGATGACTCTGTCAACCGCCGCTGAAATACTCATTTTACATCTATTGTCCAATAATAAAGTTCATAGCACTCTGTGACCTAAGTCTGGACTTCTGTCACGCCTATTCGTGTACTGAGTATAGTTATTTATTGCACCGTATTTTATCGCCCTCGCTAGGGCTCGGGCGCTCACCTCAAGGTGCAGTAAAGGACTGCTTATGTCACTATAAAATATATACGATACTTGTAACTTGAGCGAAATTCTATTACACGGCGCTACGGTATCGCCTTCGCTTCGTTCGGGCGCTAACTACACGCCCTGTAATAAAGTATCACTTAGGTCACACGTATCGTAATGTACATACTAATTTTCATTGAGCACGCAAATGTGACATTAACTATAAAATCTATAATTTCTACTTTAATGCATGAAGTTTATTGAGAGTAATAAAAATATCAATGTCAACTAGCAAACTTTCTCAATCAAAAGTACTCTACCGCTTATTAACACTTTTTGCAAACTTTAATCATTTGCCACTTTTCCTTCGGAGAAATTTTCGACCCTGACAATAACCTTGTCAAGTTTCTGCCTATTTTTGGAAATTCAGCCGACGTCACTTCCATGCTCCTCGATCTATTAAGATTAAATGTGAAATAGTGAACTTGTGAGGAAGGACAAGTAAAAACTTTGATATTCTTAGTAAAAAATATTTTTTTTTATTTTTAATTAACCTTTTGTAGGTTTCAAACATGTTTACAACTTATTCTTTGTAATTGAGTCGACTAATTTTTATCATCACAACACTCGAAGAAAAAACGAGTACTTGGATCATTTACTATCAACGGTATATTCTATTCTCGTTTGAATCGCTGATTGGAGAACGTCGACTTATTATTCTTGTCGTTACAATTTTTTACATAAATTACATTGGTACAATTTTTTACAGAAGAGAAAATCTCGATCACCAGACAATCGATTCACTTATAAAGTGTATTAAAAGTTAACAAAGATGGCGCGAGTGCATCAAGATTTTAATTGATTAACGCCTGCGGAAATCGAAGGAAATTTCCGGGATTGGGTAGTTGTATCCCTGGTAAGGCTTGGCTGTGCTTGGTGGCAGAGTTGGATAAGGAGCTGGTTTACCGGTTATTGGTCTGTATGTAGTTGTGCTAGGGGTGATGCTGTAAACCGGAGATGGTGGAGGGGGAGCAGTCACAGTTACATAGGTCGGTCTTGGGGAAGAAGGTGGAAGGTATGGCGGCGGTCTCGGGGTTGATGGAGCTACCGGCGGGAAAGTTGGAGGTGGTGGTGGTGGTCTAGTGTAGGGAGTTTGAGTCACTGGTGGACGAGTAGGTGGTGGAGGTGGTGGCCTGGTTGGAGGTGGCGGTGGTGGCCTGGTTGGTGGTGGCGGTGGTGGCCTGGTTACTGGCGGTTGCGGCGGTCTGGTTGGTGGCGCCGGGGGAAGATAAGTCGAGGGTTGAGGTGGAGGACGAGTTGGTGGGCGAGTTGGAGGTGGTGGTGGTCTAGTGTAAGGAGTTTGAGTCACTGGTGGACGAGTTGGTGGTGGGGGAGGTGGTCTGGTTGGTGGTGGCGGTGGTGGCCTAGTTACTGGCGGTTGTGGAGGCCTGGTTGGTGGCGCCGGGGGCAAGTATGTTGAAGGTTGAGTTGGTGGAGGTGGTGGTCTTGTGTAGGGAGTTTGAGTCACTGGAGGACGAGTTGGTGGTGGCGGAGGTGGTCTAGTTGGTGGTGGTGGTGGTGGCCTGGTTGGTGGTGGAGGTGGTGGCCTGGTTACTGGAGGTTGTGGCGGCAAGTAGGTCGATGGCGCTGTTGGTGGTGGTGGAGGCCTGGTTGGTGGAGGGGGACGTGTTGGTGGTCGAGTTGGTGGCGGTGGTGGCGGTGTCCTAGTTGCCGTAGGTAGTGGGAAAGATGGTTCTGGTTTAGGATAAGTATATCCTTGGAATGGAGTTTGTGGCCTTTGTGTTTGCGGAGGTACATATGGCGTCTGCGGTCTCTGCGTCACTGGTGGCACATATGGCGTTTGTGGCCTCTGCGGAGGTACATACGGTGTTTGTGGCCTCTGCGGAGGTATGTACGGAGTTTGTGGCCTTTGTGTTGCTGGTGGTACATACGGTGTTTGTGGCCTCTGCGGAGGTACGTACGGTGTTTGTGGCCTCTGTGTTACCGGTGGTACGTACGGAGTTTGTGGCCTTTGCGTTTGTGGAGGTACATATGGCGTCTGCGGTCTCTGTGTCACTGGTGGCACATACGGCGTTTGTGGCCTCTGTGGAGGTACATACGGCGTTTGTGGTCTCTGCGTTACGGGTGGTACGTAAGGTCTCTGCGTGGTTTGTGGTACCGGGTTGAAGGGAATGCTAGGCTGAGGATATGAGTATCCTGAGGTTGGAGGTTGTGGCCTCGGTGTAGTTGGTGGTGGACGAGTTTGGATCGGGGGAGGTGGTCTTGGAGTAGTCGGTGGGCGAGGTGGTGGTGGTCGTGTTTGCACCTGTGGTGGAGGTGTTGGTCTATGCGACGGTAGAGGGTTTGACGGTACGGGGTAATTGTACCCAGGTTTTTGAGGTTGTGGTCTTGTTGGTGGTGGCAAGAACGTTTTCGTCGTTTGTGGTGGCGACGGTGGTGGCGTTGGTCTAGGTTGAGGAGCCGGCGTTCTTTGCGGCTGCACGAAAGGTGGCGAAGGCTGAGGATAACTGTATCCTGGCGTCTTCGGTGCTGGAGGAGCCGTGGGCCTAGGTTGAGGTGCCACTGGTTGCACTGGTCTTTGCGGGACTACAGGCGCCACTGGCACTACTCTCTGGAGCTTAGGGTAATCATAAGATCCTACTGTATTTTGTGGTGGTGGAGTAGGTCTTGGCTGAGGAGCCCTTGTAGGAGCAGGCGGCTGTGGGCGGTACGTCTGCTGCGGAACTGGTTGAGGTCTTACTGGAGTTTTACTGGAAAGCAGAAAAATATTTTATAAGTGAATATTTTATTTTTTAAACTGAATTGTAATCAATAAAAATCTGAACTTTTCCCAGAGTTACTTACGGTGGAAGAGTAAACGCCTTGCTTGGAGGAGGGTAATCATAACCGTCAAACACTCCTGGGACAATTTTGGGAGCACTATCAATTGCTCGAACATTTCTTTCACCTGCATGGCATGAAGCGATAACCGCCACTAAAGTGGCAGTCCATAAGAGCTTCAACTGCTGAAAGAAATTATTTACTTTGAATACAGGTGATTTTTACATCAATAAACATTAATTTACTCAGAAAGATAAAAGGCAGAAGTCAAAATAAAAAGAAACATCGGGTTTATTTTCATTTGTGAACTGCATGCACTTATTAATTAGTTGTAATAAATGACAAATAGAAAGGTGATGCGTATAGAATAGCAATGGTACCGTCTAAAATAGTCTTGTGAGAGTATCTCACGCCTCACCCACTGCGATATTATATAACATTTCTGGAATATGGGTAATTCTAACGTTTTAAGATGAGTACATGATCGTGAAAGTATTATTGCACTGAATATAACTATGTTTTTCTCAATCTAATACGTGCGTGCAAATTAAAATTAAGGTAAAATTTTTAATTATACTGCACGACCCTTAATAATTTCGATGAAATATTAGTTAGCATAACAGACTTAGCAAAATATGTTTCGTAAGGATAAAGCATTTAAAAAAAAATATCCAGATAGAGGTTTCATTTATATTCTACTTAATATGGAAGAATACGAACGTTTGTATGCATATCCTTTTTCGAAAACAACTTTTATAATTTTAATGAAAAAAAGTCCAAATTACATGATAATAAATAGTCAATCAAACGAATACTGATTAGTTATAACTAAAGCTTCTTGCACAATAAATGGTAACTGCACGCTTCCAATGCCTATCAGCATAATGATCGACACTGGCATGCACTTCATCATCAATGTTTTGAATGAATCTCCAACGCTTATTTCTATATTTGTCGTACAAATATTGCAATAATCTTCAAAGTATAACTCTCGTGAAATATTTGCCAAATGGAAAACAAATTTGAAGTAGCGAAGGAGAAAGTTGGAAAGCCTCGCGTGTATATTGTTAAAAAGAACTTTTCTTAATTGTTTGACCGTATAGCGGAACAATGTCACCGCGCGTATATAGAAAATGCGCTCACTAATTCAACGTCAGCATAGATCGCAAACTTAACTGACTTTTCCCATTCACCATGAAAATAAAGCCCGAGTTCATTAGAGATAACCTTTCAAACTGTATTTGCGTGTAAACGATTTTTCAGAACTACTGCAATTCTAAAATAGTCTTTAGCCTTGAGTTTTGAAACAATTAATTCTTTTCAAATTATTTCTTATACGTGCGCGTGCGTCAGTTTTTGGATTCCGGCGATAAATTTTTTTTTTCTACTTTGATCCGATTACGCAACCGTATACATAATTAGGCTCATCTTAGTAGAAGATGCGAAAAGAAGAGAGTGAAAAAAAAATAGACAGACATTTAATTTAATGGTCTTACGAAAGGACGCGGGTCATCTTGAATTTGCCGACCAATTCTACCTCAGGCTCTTTGTTGCATAATCGCTGTTCCTTTGGGCGGTCAATAATGGCAGAGCGATCAACGCCTGACTTAGGAATCCCTGTTGCGCGTGCGTAATTAAGATACTTGAAAAATTGAAAAAGACTTTTTTAATAATAGCAATTATGCACCGCTCTGGACTATATTTTCAGTTATACTTGTTGATAAACAATTATCACGATCTCGTGCAAAGTGGACTACAAACGTTCAACACAAAATATATTTATTAAGAATAATAATAAGGCTTAAAGTTTATAAATTCTTATCGGCGAGAGATACCTTTCCTTTTCAAGGCTGGCTAATAGATATTACAGCATTCGAGCAGATGCAAATGATGAATCGCGTCGAGGCAATAAACCTTAACGGCAGAATATGCCGCGGGAGGCTTGGGAGGATACCACGGAATGAGTATACATGCCCAACACAATCTTCGAGAAATTGAAAGTTGTTTTCTACACTGTTCTGAAAAAAATTTCTTACCTACCCAATAAGTAACCGCACTGACCTTCGTCGCATCACTTTATAGCGCGGAGTGACGCATTTCAGTCGAATCTATGATTTTACGATCCTAATCTTGGGGAAAAAAAATATATAGAAAAGCGTAAAAATTCTCTCGAATCCCGGCGGTTATTTTTAATTCGATAATAAATCACTGAAGAATGTATAATGCGTTCGAATATTTTTAGTCTTTATATGGATCCGATGATGAATCGCGATCTTAAAGATTATTCTATCATTAGGAGTAAATTGAAGCGCTTGTAGTTTCATGACCTGTATCCACAAGGTGGAGGTTTTGTAAACATCGGTTAACTTGAAGTATAATCAATTGCCGGTACATCTCCGAGCGTATACCTATTAATGTCACTTTTAACTTGGCAATTTTTTTTTAACGCCGACGACGCCAACACTTTATGTCATAAAGTTTTTTCGTTAATGCAAGCGATGCGTGTATAGCGGATTATGAAATATATGAAATAAAGGAAAAGGCGAGATTCGACTTTTTTTTCATCAAAATTACTGAAAAATCGACATTTATACATGCCGCTAGGCAAATTATTATATAACGATCTTGATAAGCGTGTCGTAAAATTTAATACATCTGTACGGAAAATTACGAATGCGCTTTCGAAGTTGTATTCGTATATAATTTAAATTTCGTAAATTTGCAACCAGTCCTTTTTGACTTTGCGGCACGCCCATACCTCGATCGAAGCTTATTATACTCATAAAACGAGTATTTTTATCCTCGACCGAAAAAAAAAAAATTTAAATAGCGTGGAATCTCTAGTGCAATTATCGCGCGTTCATTGACAGTAGCTAATGTCGTTATGTCATCGAAGCGAGAGAAATCATTCGAGCTTCATGGCTTTGAGTTTTGGACGCTTGGAATCGTCATGTATATATATATGGCTTTCCAAAGGATATGAAATTAAATGAAAGTGACAAAAAGCTGAAATTGATCAATTTTGTTTTTGTGTAACCGATTTAGCCGAGCTGAGCTTACGTAATCGGAGAGTGACCTTTCACCGAAGACGAATCTTCAGGCTGTTATGGGCGTCCGGAGCCACACGAACGTCTTAAATTCTAAATTTCGAAAGGCTTTAATGAATTAATTATGTGTCTTGTAAGCAATTTATAAGTTTTATCTTACAACAACGTATAGATTTTAACGAGTGTGATGCTTCGGTTATAATGTGTGAAATATATCGATTTATTTTTTCTTATCAACTTCTACGTTTGGTAATTGCGAAATCGCAAAGTATCATTTGAGAAACACGCGCGACTGTAGAGTTAGAGGAAAATACTGATAAATATATACATTTAAGGTTTTATTTGGTAAGCAGTGTGTCTTAGATAATAATTATTGCACAAATCAAAACAGTTCAAAGAAAGCACTATTATTCTTCTTACTCTTCTAAAGATTTTATACTTCGATATTTTTAGCATTTTAGCGATGTATCGAGAGAAGGTATTATTTACTATTGTTACTTACGTTTCTTACCAATGAAATTTCCCCCTTTTGCAAAGAACGATGCTCAAGAGTCGAGTTTGTCAGTGTAAGCGAGTGTATCGGAGTCATGCAATATCACGAATGCTACTAGCATTATATCATCGCGGAACGCCTGACTGTACCCGTCTTTTTCTACTAGCCAGGTATTTATCCTCACATATACATACAGAAAAGAAGAATCGATCGTGATTAATCAGACGAGGTTCTATACATACAATCCAACACACCGAATTGAAATAGCACTCGAACGATAAGCATAATACAATTGATTTTACTTCAATTCAGTTGGTAAAACGAGAACTTTTGAGTAGAACGGTGACAGTTTCGTTGTAGTCTTGATTGCAAATGATGATCGTCAATGCCAAGACCAGCACAACAATCCTGATCGACGAACAAAAGATCCACGTGAGCAGCAGAAAGTTACAAACGAAGCAGCACAGCAAAACAAATTGTTCCATATTTGAGAGAATTATATAAAGCGGTTCACTGTAAAAGCTTCATCTGCGTATTATACGATGTCAAAGGTATACCGATCGAACAAAAATCGTCGCGCGTACTGAGAAATCCACATCGAAAAACGCCCAGCGTTTCCTTCTTTTGTATATATAATTAACTGGCGTTAACCTTGCAATATAGCTCGAGGCACCTAATCCCGGCTTTCAAATGTCTCTATGCTTCTTTCTCTCTCTCTCTCTCTGTCCCTCAACAACACGCACGAATGAAAGTTATAACACTAACAAGTGCGAAACCACGATTACGAAAGCGCATTACTAATGATTTGCAACAAGCAGTGGCGCGTCATCCTCCTCGTCTCACCGCGCCGATAAAGATCGAAAGCCCCAACAACTCATATGATGTATATCACAATTTTGTCACTGTTGATGTATACGATTAGTAGTTGCACTTATCAATGCGCGACACTGATCGAAATCGCAGAAGAGCTATGTATAAGTAGCGCGATCGAGGGATGAAGTAGTAGGGGATGTTCCTCGTCACACTCTTTCAAGAATCAGGTAGTAGTAGTAGTAGTAGTAGAAGAAGAAGAAGAAGAGACATCAGGAGTCGAGTCGAAAGCCGCGTCTCGTCTACTTACCATCGTTCCGCGCTCGATCACTGACTTGCGTCTGCCGTCGTGACTGATGCTCTCTTACATCCACTAAACGCGTAATGCAAGCGTCGCTCCTCACGGACGGGCTTTTTCTCTCTTCTTCGTTTTTTTCAATAGAAACACATGTCTCGCGGGCTCGGGTGAGTCCCGTGAGTTAACTTCTCCGGTGAACCGGCACGATGGAGCATTTATAGGATTCTTCGCGAGCGATGCTTAGAGAGTAGGGGAATCTCAGCCAGTAGTAGTACTCGCGGGTCCACGCGATGCAGACGACGCCTCGCGCGAAGATGCTGTAATCCTCGGCGGCACCTCTGCCGAGCATGTGTGGGAGCGAGACAGGAGAGCCAAAGACGAGTCGGAGTGAGAAGGAGATAGCTTTATGCTATTAGTGTGTAGAGGAGGAGGAGGAGGAGAAAGAAGGTGAGAGTGACCATCGCGGGGAGAAGGACGGCTGCTGATGCTTGCGAGCGAGTGCCATTCGATCGGCTCGTGATGTCGCTCCGCCTCGAGATCGATCTAGGCCTGTATGTACTGTCGATATGGTATAGGTAGATGGGATGAGAGTCTAACGCACGCACGTGCTGTCTTCCTGTCTATTTCACGGATATGCTGCTGTGTTCGTTGGTTTTTTTTTCGGGCAAGATTAATTAAGAGGGTTTTCAAAAATTCAGATGACATTTGGGCGAGAATCGTTGGGCAACGTGGTCTTGGTAGAAATTCGTTTGTTGCATGAATGTTTAACGGATGAGTGAATACACTTTTTGACTTTGAGAAAATCTCCTAATTTTCTATAAATACGCTGTAAGAATTGTTGAAAGATCGCGAATCACAAATTAACGAATGTCTCAATGCAAATTACACTTGCCTTTCCTAAAACTGTAGTTTTTAGACAGTTTTTTTTTTTTTTGCTGAAAATATCGTTGTTTACGCTCCGAAATGTCATCTATTTTTTTAACGATTTTTTCCGTCAAAGTATTCAGTTCGAAGTAAACAACTGCTCCTCGCGAAGTTCTCGCAATAAATAAATTGAGAATTATACAAACCATAATGAATGAATCCGTGAAATTATTGAATAACATATAGAGATTCATTACCCTTTAGATTATTTTATACGTACGCCTCGAAATGGTATATTTTATTAGGCGACACATAAATTAAAACTCATCTTCATTTGACAAAGTATTGTGCAACACACGTCTCCACGTCACCGCTTTAGCATAAAATTCATCTTTGGGAAAAAATTCCAAATTCTTGATTTTTATACGTCTGTGCGAGTAGATACTCGTCCTTGATAGCGCAACTTATGATACTTGGATTTTAATAGATCCTCGCAAGAGTTCAAGTTTGACGATGAAAAGGTGCCGAAGCTTAAATTAGCGATAATTTGCGAATCTTGAAAACCACTTTGTCGTCTCTAATGACGAATTCAGTTTCAACAAATATTTAGAAGGTAAAATTCTACATGTTTTCATAACACGTTGCTTTTTATGCTCGCCCCGACCATTTTCCAGATTTTCATTTAAATTTGATCGTTATCACTGTTATGAGAGTATAACTGATTAAATTTGTTAATTCCATCAATCTCCTTACGCAACCCGAATATCGTTTACCAGCAGTAGAAGACACATCGTATGGACCACGCGATCGTATGCATAACCAGTGTGATATAAAATTTGAAAAAAGATCATCGTATAGCTCCAAGCTGAATCTTGGCATGACTTTTTTTTTTGCTTCGTTTTGGATTTTTACAGACATCCTCCTCCGCATGGAAGAGACGAAGAGATATTCGTGAATACACATCATCCGGCCTTCGCTGGGATGATATACTCGTGTGAAATTTAATTAAGAATTCGGTCGTCGTCGACCTTCTTCTGATCATCTTCGCGGTTATTCGGATGTTCGATTATCAGAGCCACGGTATTCACGAAACTTTCATGTAAATCTATGAAGGTCGGCAGCTGGTCACAAGGACAGTTTGGAAGATTATCGCAATGGAGTATTTTCATCAATATCGTCGATAATTTATTTTGGCATCAGCGACGACGAAAGACTGTATCATACAAGATTCCTTTCGTAGAGACCTATTGATCGAGCAATTTATTTTTACGAGTGCTTTGTTCGCGTGATAGCGTCAGAGGTTCTTTTATGTTTTTTTTTTTTTTTTGTAAAAAATAATAAACATTCATTAGGTTTAGCCTTGTTCCTAAATAGTTTAGTTGATTGAATAACTTTAATGAGGTGGGACGCTTTATACAGGATTATTTATTAATAATTTGTAGTCGTACTGAAGTAAACCCACAATCAAAGCCGACTAATTGAAAAAATGTTCTTTGTTCTTAAAATCTAATTTACAGCAGTTAGTCGTAATTCATTGCAAGCGTAAACAAAAATAATTCATAATTATTTATAGTAAGTCCAATTTATGTAATCTCCTGCAAGTATACCTCTCACACGCTTATCGGCTACGCGAATAATTTTCACCATATAATAGAACATCAAGATTTATAAGCGGATAACTATTTATACGGACAAATTAACGCCGATATAATTACAGTCCCATAATATTTCAAATATAAAATGTTCCAACCGACCTTGTTTTGAATTCTTTAAAAATTAGGGTTGGGACATTTTACGACTTTACCTTTCACCGCACACATTAGTCTATAGGCATTCCCGGCTCCTGCTAATTAGACAATTCATCAATTACAGTAATTAAGACGTCGTATACAGTTTTTACTCTCGAGTAAAAAAAAAAAAAATTCCGTTGACACTCGGATTTACAGCGATTGTCAGTTACACGCGTTAACCAGACAGTTATAACGCATTATCGACGACTCTGTCTCGTATAGCTCGTTGTACCGCCAATAGAAAGTGCAACGCACTGCATATTGTTTGCCGTTTCGCACTTGTTGCATCAGATGCCTCGTTAAAAGCTCGACTTGCGATATTTATCTCGGTAAAAAATCGTAAGAGCTTAAATTTGTATTCACTTGGTTGGGACTTTTAAATATTTAAATATATGTTAAAACTTAAAAATATATAGCAAAAAAATTAATGGCGTAGCTCGATTCAGCCAGAAAAAAATGCCCAGAGCGTCGCTCGGTATTAAAATAGGACATATTGTCAAGCACTGCTAACGTCACAGACACGCGTTATTAACATAATAATCTAATTGGGAAGTTTGGGTTTTCTACAAAGTTACAGAAATACGTTAGACTCAAGGACACACCATAAAAACCTAATTTAGCCGTAAAACTGAAAGCAAAGTTAAATTAAAGTATATAGCTTGTTTATGTTTCCTGCTAATAAGATTTGCAAAATTTTCTATTCGAACCAAAGCTTACTGAGTAAACCATAAATTGAGTGATTCACTTACACCGTTACGTGCATTGACTTTTCTAGTTAACGCTCAGTCATCTCGGATCATAATAGCATCGAGAGAGAAAAAAAGGAAAAGAATGCGCGCGTCAAGTTCAAGAACACCATTCCAGTATAACAACAATCGATTTTACGATGATCATTAAACCAAAGCACTCGTATACCAGCATAAACACTTTAACTGAGTGTATACTATCTATTAGAAAAACCTTGGTCGCAAAAAAAGTTTCCAAATTCTCGAGAAAATTTTACAGCTATCGGTTCGCATTGCTCAAGAAGCTTAATTATCAACATAATGACGATGGGCTACGTGTTCACGTTAATTTTGATGGAAAAAAAACAGAAAGAATCAATCCGATCGAGTTTATGAGGAAATCTAATCCAAAGACACAACATTGGACCCATAATTTACGTCGTGCTCAAAGTTCGGTAACGAGGAGCGATCGGGAACGAGCTACATTCTCTGACGAAACTGCTGCTACCGGCGACGAAAATCATGAATAATCTACTCAGATGGACCCGGTGTTCGGAGACTCTTTCAGAACAGAGAAAAAGACGATGCTCATCTTCTGCGCGTGTGGAGAGATGAGACTACGTCGGCCTTGAGACTTGGATTTCTTCGAAAAATTTAACGAAACAAGGACGATCGGTTTCTTTCAGCAGAATGACGATTTTTTTGCGGATTCCTGAACAAACTTATTTTGGGTTATAGTCGCGAGTTTTTTCACCGGCTTCTATATAGGTATACCGGATTACCAGCCAGGAAACGATGGGCTTGATCTTGTGTGGTGTTTATGCACTTTTGCACGCGAGGAACGAGTGTTTATTGATTTCTTTTTCTTTTTCATTTTTTTAATAGACGGTGTTATTTACGTCTGCCGATGATGGCACGCTGATTTTGTTTACTAGAAAACATTTTTTTACTGTTTTATAGGTATGGAAATACTGCGCATTGTATTCTGTGCGCTTTTCGATTATGGACTTTCAGCATATATTCAAAAATAATGGATTATCGGAAATTATCGGAAGGGATTTTTTTCGACACGTGAATAGCGTGTCTAAAAAATATTATTACGTTGAATTTCGAAATTTAAAAAAACGGCTTCGAATATATTCAAAAATGATAGATGCAAATTTGAATAACTTCCTTAATATATTAAAAGAAACAGTCGTTTTGTATCAAATTGAAAATGAGACTTTTTCAAATCAAGGACTTTTGTTACGTAACTTTGAAAATGTTTCTTTAGATTACACATTTTTAAAGGTTCATTATGCTGAAATATTTGCCAAATAAAATTGGTACTATTTTAAATAAATAAGTCATTTTTTTCGTTGTAAATTCATGGATCAAGGAGTCGTCAGAATAAAGGCGTGATTATAACAGGGTGAATTTTTTATTGAAAAAAAACAGTAATTTTATAAAAAAAACGAATTAAACAACAAGCAATGGAAAATAGTAAGTAATAGGAATATCGTTGCCGCGTGACTCGTCAATGTTACCGGACTGCCGCCGAAAAGTGTCGAGTTTGTGGAAATAATTTTCCTGCGTGAAGAACCGTGAGAAAATCATTAAAGCTCCGCAGCTCTTCTTTAGATGTAGTATCCACTTCCGAATCCATAGTAGGGGTAACCTGTGAAAGAATTTAAAAAAAAAATTTATTTACATACATTTTAATTTTAAAATCACCAAGTGATGATGTACTGACCGTATCCATAACCGTATCCTCCGTATCCGCCGTATCCGCCGTAGCCAAAGTAGGGGTAGCGGTAGCCGTAACCACCGTAGTAGGGATATCCAAAGCCACCGTAGCCACCGTACCCTCCGTAGCCTCCGTAATATCCAAGCCCGCCAAAATAGCCAGGCTTGGCAGACACCACCGACAGCAGAGCAACGAGAAAGAAGGCTACGAGCTGCAAATCGAATTCGCAATATTACGTATTTCTCTCTGATAAAGATATTACAGCTGCCAGACGTTTTTTGAATAAAATACAGAAAAAAAATCTGATCAATTTAGTCGATGATGATGATTAATGACAAGCATTGCGAGAAAACTTGCGAGTATCTCAATTACTGCACACAAGTATATTATATATGCATCTCGGCAATAACTCGATCAATCATATTGCGAATTTGATAAAGAAAAATTCAACGATACTCCGCGATATAAACAAGCGTTTATACTATATAAGTCAATAAATCAAAATCCAATAATATAAACACTCACAATCTTAGAGCAGGCCATGTCTCCCAGCAAGTTGTCGCTTATCAGCTAATGCACAACGTTCTTTGAGACGAGTACAAGTGCGTCTTGTTAAAGCCATCCGAGTCGTCGGTCTTTTTATAAAGAAGAAAAAGACATTGACCGGTAGCAGCACCCCCTCTTTACAATGATCCTTGTCCTCCTCGCGGGCACATGTATATCCGCGCTAATAATACCCTGCATTGTTGTTGTTATATACTGTCCAGCGTCTTCGTACAACTCACATGCAGTATTGCGAAATCATCAGCGTCGACGACACGTATGTAGGCAGCCGAATTCGCGAATAGCTCTTCGAGAGAGCCCCGCCCGCGAATAACGACATCCGTCGTGATATCTAATCATACGTTACGCTACGACCCTTGCGACATGAATTTTTTCTTCTTCTTTTTTATTATTCTCTCTCATATACTACTTCTCGCATTGTTTACATCGCGTTGAAATCCGTGATTACGCACGCGCTCTTAGATCCCTTGCATATAATAATCGAGTATTATATTGGCATTTATTTTTCAGTTTCAAAGGAGTCGGTGGCGGCCAAAGACGTTGAAAAATTATTATATACTGTATATCTATATTCAGCCGAGCTATAGTGAGGCCGTTGTGTAGACCTTTGCGCAATGCATCATGCGAGTGTGTAAGAGAGCCGTTGCACGCCTATAACCGCTTGCGACACGCGTCATTTTATATATATATGTATATAACCACTATAAGAGTGCAGCACAGCAAGTTAAGAGAGCGTCTATCTACACCCACGAGAGCGAGAGGTTCGTCGTGGTGTTCGATCGAATTTTTGGGATTGGTGTACGGTAGCCGATTGATTGTTCGATGCTTTACAACAGCTGTAAACGATGTACCTTGTCGCGGCTTCACTTTGTTTGTTGTAGTGGGATTGATTTTTTTACGTTGATGAGTAATTAGTGTTGGACTTGACAGTTTGATGCGTCCGCGTATATAGGGAGGGAATTTTTTATTTCTGTGTTTTGACGAGTATAGAATGTTGTTTTATACTGATGTTATTGCGTCAGAGGATATTAAATAATTTTTGTCTCATTAAATTTAAAATGACGAGTATTGCAGAAATATATTCGACACAGTGACGAAGAAGTTAGAGAAAAAACTTTTGAGGCTCGTTATGGAGAGCCCTAATTCGCTGGGTCTTATTTTTTGTATTTCCGAAAAACATTATCCTGCTGGCTGATCTGTTCAAAGATGAGAATTTTGCAAAAACTCGTTTTCGAGGTCATCGCGAAAGAATAGCAAGAAAAAAGCTTTGGTTACAAAATATCTTTTATCCTCAATAATTTGAAAAGGACGCCAACGGTCTCAATAAATCGGCAAAATCTTTATTGTAAATATATGTTCAGGAAATTAGAATCATATTAAGAATGAGAATAAATGGAGTATTACAAAGACATTTTATTTATTTATTTCCGCAGTCAAATAGCCGCAAAATTATATATTTAAATTACAATACATAATACTTCATAGGAGTACATAAGTACAAGTACATCAAAAATAGTATATAGAATGACAATAAAAAAGCTATCACGCCAATGCTCGTCTTAAAGTCTAGATTCACCTATAAAATTACATCAAATTGCGCAAGCATCATCTCAAGTCAACCATCTTCTCAAGCCCTACTAGTCGTCGATCCCTCCTTCTTATCTTCGTTACTCTGACGCTGTCCATTCGCGCTTACATAGCGCACCTTCTGTTCCCTATCTACCCTCTCTCGATCTCCATCATCGTCCTCTCCCTCGTCTTCACGTTCCTCCTGAGATGTATTCCTAGTTACAGAAGCTTGAGACAGCGACTCCTTCGATGCGGAAGCTCTCAACGGCGAATCGCTTCCTCCGAAACCAGCACCACCGGTACCACCTCCGGCTGTTCCAGGGAAGAAAGCTCCGTTAAAATCGGCAGGATATTGAAGACCTCCACCGAATGGTGACCGGAAGTTAGAGGGACCACCGCCGCGGTCGAAGTCTTCGGAGAAGGGCAGACCTCCGTCGCTACCTGAACCTATATTGGAACCGGAAGCGCTACCTGGAAGTGAGTTGTAACCTAGGGACTGGTAGGGACCTTGAAGGAAACTGCCAAAATAAGGATCACCCAGGCCGTTGCCAGACCTGAACAGAAGTTTATTTAAGTCACTACTGTATACGTGATGTTATAAATATATAATCGAATACGAACCTGAGTTCCGAGGACGGACCACCGCCCTGTTGTCCACCAACACCGTTGTAGTTCAGGTTGGAGTAGCGCTCGGACAGAGGTGACCTGTAGGGTGAACCACTGCTGAAGGGAATTTCGTTGAACGAGAAGTAGTCGCGTTGTTGGTTGACTGGCGGGTCGCTGTAGTAGTTCTGTCGGACGCGCTCGTAGTCGATGGCTGCGAATCGGTTGTTCACGCGAACGTTACCATTCGACGGATCTAAACCTTGACCAACGCCTCCGCCTTGATTAGGAGACACCGGGATCGTCGAGAAGTCCTGACCGTCGAAGGGTCGACTCTGCGCGCTCGACTTTGAGTCTCCGTTCGAGTCGAGATTCTGAATGGAGTTGACGTTGCCGTTGTCCTGATAAGAGAACATTTGTCAAATTCGGAATGCCGATCTTCGAGCCAAAAATTACCTTCAAATTATTGTTTCCTGCGTTCGCGTTGATATTAGCGCTCAGCGGTTTCGGAATGTCTCCTTGAATAGGTGCAAGTCCAGGGTTGCCTCCCAGCTGTTGTTGAAAGAACCTAGGGTCGATGGGCAGTCCATTGAATCCCGCTCCGCCTCCAGGGAAGAAGTTCTGCTGAAGCTGCTGTTGGTTGAATCCCGGATACCTGTACTGGTAGGTGCGCTCGTACTGATAGGGACCGAAACCCTGCTGTGGTCCCGGAAAGTTGAACCCGTTGGGACTACCGATGCCTGGGCCAACATTTCCAGGTGCAGCTGGACCTGGACCTGCGTTGATACCGGGATTACCGGAATCCTGTGGTGACACTTGTCGCGTATCAAGTTGGCGACGTTGAGAAGTTTCGGTGGTCTGTTGGGGTTGCTGTTTGTGGGTAGCTGAGCGGTTGGCTCTTGCGCCGTGGATCTCGTTGGCTAGAGTCGGTACCAGAACTGTACCTACCGTGTGGGCGAAGTGCGAAAGCACTTCCGAGGCTGTGTAGAACAAAATTTCAAGTGTCATCTTACTTTTCAAAATAAAAAAAAAAGAAAGTTTCCAGTCGGCAAGTCACGTATGTTAATTGGATGTGCACCGATTTACTATATCTGTATTTCGTATGTGCTCGAGAGGAAATTTGATCGGTGTTGCGCAGGAATTGATTTCGATACATGTATATGCTTAAAAACTCATCAATAAGCTGTTAAGTATACCACATAGAAAGCCTATAGAGAAAAAAAAGAGGTGTGCATAGATCGTAAATCACTTTAATTTTAATGCGTGATCTATTTTGAAAGATTCCCGCGCGTTTATATAATTGGCTGGCACGAAAACAAACTCCGCGCAAGGATCAATAAAAATTTTTCAATTTCATCGCGACATTACAATATTCACGCGACATATAATAACCAGTAGTATACTTACGCACAATGCCTCTGGCCGCATTCCCATAAGCGAGAAGGCTAAACCACGCAACGCAGTTCAGAAGTGCCTGTTGGAATCGTAAATTGAATTATACTGACGTGCATATGGTACTTATGTATTTTAGAAAATCGCGTCGTCTAAAAAAAAAGAGTCCGTGATGCTCGTCGGGTTGTGTAAAGAGTAGATTAGCGATAATTGGTGAAAGAGAATCACCGCGCGACTCGTGTATGTATATACACTGCGATGGCTACTCATCTTTTCAGAGCGTTAAAATCGCCGTCGAGAGAGAGAGAGAGCAAATATCGCCGAGTCATTAACAATAACGCGTGCATCGTTCTTTTTTTTCCGTGCGATTGCATAAAGTTCATTGCCATGAGTATATATAGCGAATATTAAAAATTCAGTCATGGAAAATAAGTCGATCTTCCGTTTAACTTCGCTCGAATCAATTCATTAATCGCAACGATCGTATTATAGAATATTCAGCGTGAAATTTATCGATCCCGCAACCTGGAATTTCCGGAGTCAAAAAACTATATACACCGCCGTCTATAGAAGAAGTTTTACGATATAAGCCGTGTCAAATCACTGCCTTTAGGCGCCAAAAACCATCCGAATATACTTCCTCGATTCTCTCTCATAACCCACGACTCTTCATTTTTAATTCCACGACAATAATATAACTTACGTGCGGTGCGTACTGCATCGTGCGTGCGATTCATGAAGACTAAAGTGCATACAAGCTTCTCGATGACATTTATACTTTCTCCCTGCACACGACTACAACGACAAAAAAGAAAAAGAGGATAGTCGTCCCGACGTATTGTCATCGTCGCTTCCCCCCGAGAGTCGTGAAAAAAAGAAAAAATGAACGTACACGCGCTTGCGCGGGAAGTACGCCGCGAGTTAATGACCCCGAGAGGCAGGAATCGCGCGCGTTAAAGTATTGCATCGGTATAGGCTGTGGTGTTTTTTTTTTTTCAGCCGCGGATTTATTATGCATGCATGCGTGCACGCGGCTGCTCTAGATTCAAGAGGAAAGCGAAGGAGGAGACGCGCTAATTCTCGCGCGTTAGCATGTTTACTGCTGCTGCTGCTGCTGCTGATGCTATTGTTATTATATACAGTGAGGGAGATGTGGAGAGTTTGTTATCTTTCGAGAGTTTTGGAAAGAGGTGAGAGAGAATGTGTGTGTAAAGAAGGTTAGAGGTATTTTGTTTGATTGTAATTATGCTTGTTTATTATAATTTTAGATACTGGTTCGTAGATTCGGAATTTGAGGATTGGATGAGATATGTCTTGTATATATTTTATACAAAGATCAAAGCGTAACATAAGGATTTTCCAACATTTCAAACGTAAAAACTCACATAATCGTCAGGATTATACCAATCAAATGAAAAACGTATTTAATACTATTGATATATTACACGGCCTGTAAAATGTCTTTATTAGAATATTATGTTAAATCATCGATAAACGTACGTAAGACACCAATAATGAATATCTTTCGTATTGCGTCACGATCATCATATTAAGGTTCTCGTCGCTTTGAATTTTGACAAAATCCTCGCAGACATTTATCTCAAGATCTTTTCATTCGCTGCAGCGTACCTAATGACACTCTGAACTCTTTCAATAACCGGGAAATTTTTTTTATCGCCATAATCTATTTTCGAATGAATGGCGATAATCATCATTGTGTACAAATTAATAATTAACATTCGCATACCTAATGAAAGAAGAATTTCTGTAGCAGGTCTATACTAAGTTCCATCATAAACATTTGTTTCTCTCGGAATATATATACAGTGTGATGCTGCGAGCAGAATAGAGCGTAATGAGTGAATACATTAAAATAAATTAAAATAGAGTGAGAGAGAGGGCGCCTCAGTTTTAAATATTATGAATTAATTTGTTATTCTCTCTGTTAAAAGAAAACTCTCCTCGTATCCCATGAAATTTACGAGATGACATAAACGGCCCTGATTTATGGCCAAATTATTCTTATACAACGCGTATAGCCTTAGACCGATTCTTCTAGAATCGAGTGTATATACGTATCTTGGGAAATCCGGTGATTACAAGTTCCCTAATACACACCGACTGAAGTCACGTTCGATCAGCAGAGCATATCTCAAGTATGTATATTATTATATTATTATCCTCTCAACAGTCACATCTATTAATACCAACTCAATTCTATCTTCGTCTCTCGACATAAATATTTATATAAACCGTAAGCTAATCACAACAAACGAAAAAAATAAAATCGGTGTCCCGAAACAAAGCTTTCTCCAAATCGAGACGCAACTCCTTTGCATAACCGAAATAAGATGCCCGTCGCATCAGCAGAGTATTATAACGTTACATCCTTGCGCTTCCTTTAAAAAAGAGAAAAGTGCAACATATAAGCGCGTGGTCACAGGAAAAAGCGAGTTTCCCCGGTATATGGGATGTAGGCGAAGTATAGGCGTGGAAAGTAAAATAATAAATTACCGCGAGAGTCTAGCATGCGAATCTAACGATTTTCGTGCGCGCGCAGTAGTCACTTGAAATCGCAGCTGTATATCCTTTTCGCGGACGCGACGTGTGTCTCTTACGAAAGAAACTGGAAGTAGGTGATCCGCCGAAAGTAAGTATATATCCTTGATGGTGGATAGAAAAGATATAATTTGACGCTGTAATAAAACTGATAGCGGTAAGTTAGAGCCTATAATGAATTTGGCTGTAGGTACATCAAAGAAAGCGAATCGTTGTGTAAAAAAGTTTTTGAGTATATAAAGCGGGGATTCCCCGACAGGATGTAGATTAAATTTTTTTTTTTTTGTATTCGCGACGATAATAATTTAATGCTTTTTTACATATTAGAGCTCTCAAGTATCACGACAACAACAACAACAACAACAACGAGTACGAAAAAAAAGATTCTCGTTGAATTTCCTTCAGCTATAAATATCATAAAACCAACAGCATTTCATCACGACTGCGCATCGCATCCCGCAGTAACCTCCAACCGCATCGATTTTTTGCCCAACTTCCTCTCCTCAAAGAGTCTCTCATTAAAATCATCCAACAACGACTACGACACTATCGATTCCCGAAGAAAGATTCGCCATATATACCGATTTAACAGCTCTCCCTGCACTTTTTCATGAATGAAGAAAAGTGTCCCATCGCCTCTCCTATATATACTTATCGTTCCTCTTTTTTGTCGCAAGAGTGTGTATGGGTAACTTACGTCGACGAGGCCCAAAGTGGTCGTCCTTCATGGCGTTGTGGTTGACACGCGCGAGAGTGTTGATGATTTTATATATATAAGTATATTATAAATTTATATACGTCGACTTTTCGGCGCGGCCCTGTACCGTGTTTTTCTTTTTCTCTTTCGAGATTTTTCGTTTATGCGGATCGTTGCTTACCTTTCTTTTTCATTTTCTTTTTCTCGGTGTCGTTGATCGACCTCTACTCACGTGTATTACCTATATGTACATATGAGGAAAGGACAACAAGTATAACACGCGTGAGGAAAGGTCGTCCTTTGTCTTGACGTGCTGTAGGTATTGAAGTCGTTATCAGGTATATAGAGACAACTGGGTCATTTGTGTATACGATATATATAGGATGCAGTTTTTAATTGTAGAAAAGATGCGTACATTTTGATGACAAGTGTGTATACATAATACGATACTATTGCGTAGACTCGAATATTCTTGTTCTTTCGCCGCGTGTACTTGCGGTCGAACGCTGCATGTGATATTAAAGATAGAAAAAGAAATGATTAGACATTACTTAACGTTATTCTACAATATACAATGAAGGCGCGCGTCGCTCTTTTATATGACACAAGTGTATATATACGACAAGAGCGACTCTTCTCTTTCTGCGCATGAATGACAGGAAGTTTCACAACAAATTAAAGTTTTGACGTGCGTGCAATTAACTTACAATAAAGTATAAACGTTTTTTTTCTCTCCGCAGTAGCGTTTCTACGATATACACGTTATTATTAATGTATCTTAGAAATCTTCCATACGAGCAAAATCGAATGCAGAGCAGTACGTATAAATTAAAAGAATTTCACTCTATAATATATGATCGTGATGCTAAACACAAATGATACTCCGTTGCGTTGTTATAGAAAATAAATTGATGGATCGATGATTCTTTGGATGATAACTTAGGGAGACTCAATAGCCGATTGGGGCCGTCCTCGTATCGGGTACCAGTACAGAAGCTGACGCCTGGAGGCTGTTGTAGGGGTAGGCCAGTCGTTGCGGTTGGTTGTAATCCGCGAGTGCACCGCTTACGCTTCCATAGGGAATACCACCTGTAATGATATAAGAAGATGGTAATTATGCTTGTTATAGAATTACTTTTTGATGGTCAAGTGCGCAAGTTTCTTATTTAAAATGGTTGAGTGGAAAATGTATTGTGTATATGGTATAAGACGTGCGGTGAGTATGTTCTATGATTGTGTTGGATACTTATGTATAGATTGTAGGATCAATTAAGAACGATGCGAGTATACGCATGTCGAAACAAGCACATTATAGTTAGAGATGTGACGGATAATCGATTATCTTTTGCTGATCGGGTTTGTCTATGTAAACAAGTATCTTTATGCCCATTTAATAGGCTCTTTATTATATCTTATCATACATTTATAATAAAGTAAAATCTTTCCTTCATTACAATTGCAGAACGTCATCCTCTCAGAGAACCCAAAATTTGTATAAATAAAAAAAGCATTCAAACGATGGATACAATAGTTCTCAATAACCTTAATTTTTTAACAAATATCTGCGTGTATAGAACATTTCATCACGAAGATTCGCGTGTGCTAGTCGACCTGCGTACACATTTATAAGTATACCTATATAGGTGCTCGCTTCGAGAAACGCGCGCAGCGTGTCTCTGTGAAAAAGTGAAAGGGAGTCCTTGCGAGTGACTGTAGTAGCTCGAGAAAGATCGCGTTACCGCCGAGATTTGTAAGAATAGAGAAAGTCCGTGGAACTGCTAGAGCGATCTATGATCGGACTTAGAAACTACTTAGGAAAGATTCTCATGGGAGTAGTGTGAGGTTGCACTTATCGACCGTCGTCTTATTGACTGGTGTATCGGTAGGTAATTTTTTTTTCTATTGGTAATTAAGGACGAGGGAGATATTTTGCTTCTAGAATATTGGAAAAGATAATGTGAATTTTTTTCGTGTAAGCCATAAAAAGTTTCTAGATTCAGCTATTGTTACCTGCGTCGTAATTTAAAAATGAAATTCTAAATGTATTTGAAAGCTGCGAATGGATTACTGAGAAAATAAAACTATGTAAAAACATTTAATTGCTGATACAAAAACTAATTCTTCTTCTATCCCCGAGGAACAAAAAACCCAAGCGACCTTATTGAGAGGATACTTCCTTTCTAGGTCCTTGAAATCTCCAACGCTTTACTCTTATTGCTTTTATTTTCAGGAATTCCTCACGTCTCCTGCAGCCTAATCTTTATTTTCGTATTCTGAAAAAATATTTCTCTCGACATTCCAACAAATCACGCGACATAAAAAACAAGTGCCGTGCGAATGAGTTCTACATTATAACACACACCGCTTCATTTTTTTTCTATAAAACTCCATTTATGCATCAGAACACGCGCGTTGATGAAATGAATCAAACGCATAATAGCCCTGACACATTTGTATCAGAGCGCATGACGAATATATCTCGTAACAGCGCACAAAGTGATTCAGAATAAATCCACACACCTATCCTCAGTGATTTCAATGCATGTATATAGTACTTACCGTAAGCAAGACCATTGACCATCTCGACGATTCCCGCGCTGTCGGGTGCCGGCATCGCGTTGCTTGTCGCTAGGAGTAGACCGACGACTAAGACGATGATTATCTGCGACAAATCGACAACACTTTAGAACAGTAGATTTTGTTTTCAGCTCTATCGAGCGCGCGAAAGCCGTGAAATACCGTCGCGGACAATAGAAAGTACAAATGGATTCGCACGGAGTCTCGAGATTAGGAAAGATTCATTTCCGCTACTGTGTTTTATTTTTTGTCTTCCTCTATCCTTCGTCGAAGCTTTGACGACCGAAGAGCAATCGGCTAGAAAGTTTTTGATTAATTGAGAGCCGTCGCGCGAGTTATTCTATGCAGGCCGCGTTGCGCAACTGCAAGGAGAAAATTTAAAAATTCGAGACACTCGAGTTCCTTGTTCTGGATTGTTATAGTGTTACACCCTTTCGACACGCGAGTAGTAGTCTAATATCACTAATTTGCTTGGAGAGTCGTATGCGGTCGTTATTTTGAGAGAGAAGAAAACGTAGCTTCACTTTTTAATGAGACTGATTAGGCGACGCGTCTATTTGTTTTAATAAGGTGTCGAATTATTAATTCGTTATGCAACTCGGAACAAACGAGAAAAAAACCTCACCGACACTTTTTTTTCTTAAAAATAATTAAAGTTATCACACGGATACAGGAAGAAACTGGTTTTTTAATACTATTACTTGTATTAATAATAAGCACACTTGAAAAATTCCACGCGTATGAACCAAATAACAAACTCACTCTCGCAGAGGCCATTTTCAGAGGGAGAGAACCAGATCCCGAGGTTCCGAGGCACACAATCGAACAACAACAAGCGTCGAACGAGAGCAAAGACCGAAATATATAGACTCCGTGGAGCAGCGCTGCGCCAATCGCCTTTCGACTCCGCGCACTACGTGCTACCATACGTCTCGACTGCGTTCATAAAGGATTTTATATGTGTATACACCTACCCACACGTATCTCGCGGGGAGGCGCACCTTGACCTTGATGCACGTCGTTGTAAAAGACCACCATCCGCCTCTCACATGTGTACATACATATCGTACTCTTCTTTCTCCTTGGATCAAGGCTTCCTATATAAACTGCTTCGAGTGTCGATGCCCTTCTCCGAGCTTGTTCTCTTTGACCATAATGTACACACTCGTATATGTCCTAGTCAGAGGCGAACCTTTTTCGACACGGGGACAAGGAGGATAATATAATTAGTGGCCGTCAGATGAGGAATTCAATCGCGATATCTTCGCGTGCGCGAATTTCGGGATTTCCTTGAGCAGTATATATGTATCTCAAATAGATCAAGGTTATCTAATTCGGATGTAAGTTTGCTTGAGCGATGGAGAGATGAGATAATATTCATGTTTTATTAAGGTTTTTTTTATTATTTTCTTTTCTTGGATAAACGATACAATGGTAACTTACTTATTATATACTTACACAAAGATTATTATAGTCTTCGTGTTGTCGGCGAATTAATTATTTTCTTTTCTACAGCTATTTACAAGATTATTAACATAAATTACGTAGATTAATGGTCAACGACGCGCTCTCGTACCAATGGGAAACAATGTTTTACGATATTTTAATACAAAAATTGCTAAATATGAAAATAAAGCTTAAGATTAATTATGCGCTACATTTATTTCAACGTCTCTCGACGTAAAAATACTTCCTATTGCTTGGATCTTTAATGATCTTAGCTGAAGCATTTACCGTGGCATTTTTCTCGCTCTTCGCCTCCTCTGTCTTTTGCGATTTCTCTTTTTTATCGCCGTTCTTTTCTTTCTCCTCAGCATCGCTATCCTCGTCGTCTTCTTCTTCATCGTCATCGCCCTCATCAGCGTCGTCGTCGTTGTCGTCGTCGTCATCGTCGTCGTCGTCTTCTTCAACTTGGTCCATACGACGATCAGCAGGTGATTGAGCAATTACTGTAGTTGAATTACCCTTTGGATTTAGAAGCAATGGCAGTGGCGACTTGCGCAGTAAATTCTCTAACAAGTACTTCTGAAAAGGGGAGGATATACGATATCGTTAGTCGTCAGTAGGTACGTAAGAATGTAGTGTCTTGTGTCAATTCGGTAAATGTTTGGTAATATATTATAGAATGTTCGTTCAATAGTAGTTCAAATATGTCTGCAATCATGTAATCTGATTCAAAATTGTTTTTGTTTTTGTTGAAAATGTCTGTTTCGAGTATAGGTATAATTGCTGATGGATAAGGTAAAATGTACAGTGAAGTATGTTGTTTAAAGAGTATCAGAGTAGTAGCGGTTCTCCTTCCGATTCCCAGGAAACAGCAGTACTAATCATGTGTTTGTAGCCTCGTGTGGTAACGCGAATCTCTCTGTGTCTGCGCGGAGAGGAACTTACTTCCGCCCCGTGAAGACCGCTTGGCTCGTCGGTCTGATCCTCTGTATCCCGGATGACGCTGTCAAACGAATTGAACGCGTTCATCCGTCTCTTCATCTCCTCCATCTCGGCGTCTCCGTTGCGCTTGGTTGACGATGGTGTCGAGCTGCCGCTGTTGTTCGTGTTAGCGGTTATAGTGACGAATTTCCCTTTCACGCCGTCCTTGTCGATCTCTTTCGTTCTGAAGACGTGATTAGGCGTTTCCTCCATCGTAATCGTTACCTTTTCCACTTTCTCCTTCTTCGTTGCGTGTGCTGGTGACTCGTCATCGGATTCGTTTTTCGGCTTATTTGGACGCTTTATTTTGGAGTATTTGACGGGCTTCTTCTCCGACGCCGTCTTCACGTTGTCGTCGTCGTCGTCGTCGTCTTCCTCTTCGTCTTGGTAGCTTGTCTTGGTAATGATTTCTTCTTTGGATACACGGGAATGGTGTTCTATTGTTCTTCCCGTTGATGTTGGAAGGGATGACAAAGTCGTAGAGCTGCTTGGAGAATTAGTTTTGTCTGTACCAGCTACTCGGAATGGCCTCCTTCTCCTTTCCATTGGGACTGTCCGTGTTGAAGTTGTTGTTGAAGCTGCGTTTGTGGGGGTTGCGCTAGTCGTGGTTGGTCGACCCCGTCGTCGACCATGTGTCGTGGAACTTGTAGTTGCTTGAGAAGTAGTTGAGGGGGTTCGACCCTGTGTCGTGGTGATTGTCGTTGCTTGAGAAGAAGTTGAGGAAGATGGAATAGTCGTCGACGAGTTAGAATTGTCTCTAGTACGACCACGTCTTCGAATGTTTCTAGAAGCAGGAATCGGCGAGACTTGGTAATCCGATGTGCGATGTGATATTCTGGCTATATCACCAACATTGGGATTAGTCGTGACATGTCTGCGAGAACCCCGTCCTCGAATCTGGTTCCTCGCTGTACTAGTCGTTGTAGGAGTCGGTGTTACGGTAACGATTCTCTCGGATTTTGGCGTAGTTTCGTTGTGAGAGTGTTGCGTAGAAGACTCAAATTTTAAGTTGAAATCGTTTTTGCGACTCATTTTATTCGGTAAATTGGTGGTTGTACTCAACGAGAAGGTATCATTCAAAATATTTTTTTGCAAAATTTGGGAGGTTTTTACTTTTGGCGTAGGAGTGTCTATCTTTTCTAAGTAACTTAAGATCGAGTCCTTAATTTTATCATTATTGGCAACAGTGATTGACATTTCGTCATCTTCAAACGGAATCCTGACGACTCCGGATTTATACTTGCTACTGAATTTCGAAGGCGGACGATTTTCCGTACTAACTTCTACGTTATTTACATCTTTTTTACCTCTAGAAAGTTTCGTCTTCAACGGAACGAAAACTGGTCTTGTATTCGTGGCTTCTGTGCCATTCTCTCCATTTTCTTCCTCTTCTTCTTCGGGATCCACGTATTCCACACCGTATCTCTCTTTATGCAACTTTGCTTTTGCCCTCCTTTCTCTCTCTTTCCTTTCTCTCTTTTCCCAAGGAAACTCGTATCTTCCTAAGCTGGAAACATCTTTGCTCTCTTCTCCTTTTTCCTCCTCATCTTCTTTATCATTTTCCCATGGAAAAACGTATTTCTCATGATCTTCAGTTTCTTCTGCACTGTGGCCCCCCCAGCCCTCTTCGTCAGCTCGATCTACGGTTTTTCCTAGTACGCGTTTCTCGTATTCAGGAACTTCAAATGGTGGATGGAAAAAGTATGGCTTGTTAATTCGTGGACCTAGATCGGAATATTGTTCATCCTCGTAATTTTCTGGCGGAGAATAAGGTCTAGCTGAATATCTAACGAAAGGTTCACTGTCGGAGTCATTGGAACTCTTGGTGGTGCCTTCTTCTTCATTTTTAGCAAGTTGCGCTTCTTCTGTTGGCTCCTCTTCAACTTCTTCTGTAGTACTTTCACCAATATAGGCTTCTTTAGCTTCGTCATCTTCATCAGACTTGCCATTATCTATCTTTTTCGGGTAAGCTCGAGATTCTGCGCGTCGTTGTATCGTGAACGGCTTTTCCTCAAACTCCGTTGTACTTTCGTCTGCAAAAGCTTTGTCGTATCCAGGCGGGTTTCCTTGTAAAAACTCAAAAAGCTCTTTGTGTTCCTCACTGTCGGGCAACATGGTAAATTCAGTGATACCTTCATCATTTTTATCATCAGCAGGATCCTCTTGAATCTTTTCATGGACCAAATATTGCGGTTTCTTGACTTCTGAATTGCTTTCAGTGGCTTCATCAATATAATCGTTTGACGGAGCTTGTAAATCAATGTTATCGGGGATAGTGAGCTTTTCTTTGGTGTATCTGTTTTTACTTTCTTGCGGTACTCCGCTGAGAAAACTTTCGTCTGGTCTTACAATAACTGGGATCAGAGTTGAACTCGAGTACGATGCATCTACTGAAGCTTGCGAAGTAACTTTTGGTAACTCTGATATCTCGGGACTAGATGTAGTATTCAAATCATCATTTCTTCTCTTTGGAACGTTGTATCGTGGTTCATTTCTTCTTGGGTCAACGGATGAATTACTGCTGCTATTGTGAGTAAATTTGTCATACTTTCCAGGGTCGTCTGTGCGATCAGATTTAAAGCGATCGTTAATCGTATAAATTGTTCTCTGTGTGGTTGGCTCGTCTGAAAGAATAGTAACAGCTTTCCTCTTTTTCTTGGGCTTCTCCGTTGGTGGCATGGTCATAATTATTCGGAAAGGACTTTTATCGGGTTTCTCACTCGTATTGGTGGTGGGCGTCTTTGCAGTGATAACAACTTCTTTAACTTCTTCAGAATCCACGTTTCTCTTGTATAGTCGCAAATGTCGAGTTGGCCTTTCGTTCAAGCTATAGCGGTTGTTCCTTTGAGTTGAATAGCCATATTTGTTACCGCGATAAGGGCTAACGTTGACCTCCTGTTTTGGCGGCGGTACTAAGCCATCGATATTAGGCGGTCTTCGACTGAGCGGTACGTCGAACTCGTTGTTTTCTTGTTGATCGTAATGCTCTCTAACATGATGTTTAGGATGACTAGGTATCCGTTTGCGGGTGTGCCCATGCGTCTTGTACATGTTCTCCAGATTCATGATCGTTCCCATAACGTCTTCGTAAACTTGTCGCTGATATGCAGGCGAAATCTTCTGGTTGGATTTGTTGTTCTTTGGCCTGGAACGAGTCCTGTTGACCTTTTCATTGTTCTCTTCGACCTTCGCACTAGGCGGTCTTCGATTCTTCTGTGGATGAGCGTCGGTGGATCCTGGTCTCCTGCTGCGTGGAGCATAATTATAATTGGTATTTTTTTCTGATAAATACTGCCTCGGACTGTTTATTATAGTCGCCGATCTCTTTATCGAGCTAAAGTCCTCGGGGCTTTTCGGACCTCTCTGAACTATGTACTCCTCCTTTTCTGGAGGCAGTTCCAGTATTCTGGAAGCGAACTTTTTAGGATCCAATTCTGCAGGTGGAGATGGATTCTCTATAGTTTCTTCGAAGAAAAGCGGGCTGTCCAAGGGGTTCTCGCCGAAATACTTGGCTTTGAAGCAATCTACCTTATCTCCCAAGCCGTGAAGTCTTGGCTTGCTCTTTCTTGGACCTCGTTTCTCGGCCAGTTCTTCCTCTTCCGGTACAATCTTTTCCAAGTTCGGATCTATTTCTTCGCATTCCAGACTCCTGGAATCGTAAAATTCCATACCTCCCAACGTTTTGCGAGGAACCTCCGAAGGATTCACTGCGTACTTCAGTGGACTGTTTTGAAAAACTTTGCTGTCCCTGTAGAACGGATACTTATCCGTGTCGATACTGGGCTTCCTCGTAGTAGGTTCAACTTCGTCTTCTTCGAATATACTGCTGAAGTTGAGTTCTGGGACATCAACCTCCACCACGTCTTTTCCTTTCGGCTCGTCTTTGCTTCTAACCTTCTCCTTGGAAACCTCGTCGGAATATTCTTCGGAAGATTCCTCTTTCGATTTATTCTTGAATCTCTTCTCGATCTCCTTATCGACGACATCGGTAGCCACGCGCGGCGACTGATTCAGCAGGCTCTCGAAGTTTCTCGGAGGCTTTCTCTTGAGAGCCTTAGCTTCGTTTCTTTCGGAGCCGGCATCTACGATTTTCGCTAATTGAGCCTCGTGCAGCCTCTTGTCTCTCTGCTGTATTTCCCACTCTCTCGAGCGGCCGTGTGCTGTGGAGCGTTTCTTGCGAAAGAGAAAGGGAAGAAAGGGTTTGCGCTGGCTCTCGCGCTTGCGAATCGCCTCGATGATCGGCACGATGGAGACGAGCGCTTGAGGTACGGGCTCGTTTCTTCTTCCGTGCATATGAAAGCTCGCGTACTCGCTGTTGTAGAGGGGCGCAGGCGGGAGGAGTCTGGTGACGGGTGATGCGCTTTTTTGCGCCGCCTGATCGCGAGGACGTTCGTGCTCGTTGCTGTTCATCACGTCGTATACGCTTTCTACCGGCCTCTCGCTTTCGTGCTTCACGGGCCACTGCACCAGCATGTTGCTGTAAGGCCGGCGTGAATAATCGGAATACTTGATGGGTACGTCGGAGATCTTTGGCGGCTGCATCACCATGGAGTAGTCCCTGTAGTTGTTCCTGTCGCTCACGTATTCCAGTGGGTATTCCTGGATCGCGCCTGGTTTGAACTTTGGATTAATATAGGTAACGATCTTCTCTTCGGCCTTGGGCCGCTGCTTGTCCTGCTTTTCCTTTCTCGTGTTCTCGGTGTAGTTGGAGTTGTTGCGTTGATCCGAAGCTTCAACCTTACGAGCTTCGAAGTGCAAGAAGGGATTGTTGGACTTCGTACGAGTGGCTCTGGTAGCATTAACGCTCGACGGAGCTGTGACGTAGCTAGCCGTGGTCTCCGAACCTTGTCCTTCCAAATAACCAGGTGGAATCGTGCTCGGTGGAGCTGTGACCACAACGAGGTAAGGTCCGTGTCCGTTGACTGTTGCAACAGCCAGTGGATTAGCAATGACAGGGTTGACAGTCTGTGACTCGGCGTATATGGGTCGATACGTAACCGCAGGCGTCTGGTTCTGTTTGTTGAGGAAGTATTGCCAGAACAGATTGCCGTAGTTGACAGTGGTGGGCTCGTCGGAATAAAGATTGTGATTGCCGCTGTTCGCCGGTGGATAATACCTGTTGACCGGGTTTTTTATTTTGGCAACGATGGATCTCGGTCTTTCCGTCGGTAGTCTTCTAGGTCTCACCGTGAATATATCGCGTTTCTCCGTGGTGGTTGGAGGTTCGTAATTGTTTCGGAGGGTAGTTTCGGCTACGATCGGCCTGTAAGTCGTCGCCGTCGGCGTCGTCGTCGGGACGAAGTAGGGTTCCGTTGACGTACCTTCGATCTCACGTGACTCCTCCTTCAAATCTCGTTCCAGCTGAAGGATCCCACTCTCCGCAGCAGTTTTAGCATCGACAGCGGGTGCTTTGAGCGCGTTTCTAAGAGCTTTTAAATTCTCCGGCTTGACTTGTTTCTTCGACAGCCGCGCCTCTCCGAGCACCTCCTCCAAGTGATCTATGTAATCGTCGTCGTATCTCTCTCGCGATTTACCCTTGCGATTCTTGCTCTTCTTGTTCTTCGGCTTCTTCGGCTTCTTGGGACGGTCGCCTTCGTACGACTTCTTCTTCTCCATGTCTTCCTTCAGCTTTCTGGCGAACCCCTCGTGGAAATCGGCGTCCCTGATCTGCCCGGCGTGATCGTAGGCCGCATCCTCGTAGCCCTCTTCCGTGTAGACGGTATTAGCCTTGGAAACTTTCAGTACCTCTCTGAGTCTCGCCGCGTTCTCCTTTTCCTCTTCGGTCTGAGCACTTTCGATAGCTTCCTCCCGCGGTAGATGCTGGACCGTATGGGTTCCGCGCACTTGAGCGTACAGCTTCGTGGGTACGAAGTCGAGGCCGATGTTCTCATCCGGCTTCGCCCAGTCACCTGGAGCCGTGTAATTTGGTCTCGTGGATGGTTCCCTGGGATCTTCATGTTCGGACAAGGGAATCACGTGATCCGGTGGTCCCAGAGGATCTCCATCCTCGTCGAGCTCCTCGGAAGACTCCTTGTAGTTGCTTCGAACCGCGTTGGAATCGGCAACTTTCGGCTCGACATTCGAGTATCCAGGTGTTACCAGTACTCGATATCTCTCCTCGGGTCTGTTAGTCGTGAAGTCATGGACCAGCGTGGAAGGCCTCGTCTCGTAGTTCAAAAAGATCGGCGTCGAGGCGTACCGCTGCTGCTCGTCCGGTTTGCCGGTCGTGAAGGCGTTGGCGTACGATTCGAGTATCGCACTGATCGATTCCGGCTGGGGATGGGCCGACGACACATGATGATTGTCGGTCAGAAACAGCAATACGAATAGCGAGTAGTACAGCGAGCAGTGCATTGTCTTCACCTCATTGTGCTCTCACACGCGAAAGAAGTGACATTTCACGCGCACTCAACAACTCTCATCGTCCGTTTAAAACTCCAAGTTCCATACACTTCTCGCTCTTTCTCGATGAAAATTTGCCTCTGATCCTACGAGTCGATAACTCAACGCGTCACAAGTGAATAAATCGGCAAACAACACTTTCGTTAGAGAGATCGATCGCAACTGTTCGGCGCGCGCCTGCTCTAGCCTAATTTATATTTTCTCTGCTGGCCGGTGGAGAGGCGGGTCGGCGTAGGAAAAAAGGATGACGGGCGTTTAAAGAGATCTTTCTGCTGCTGGACAGGCTACTCCGCTATCTATACGCCGACAAGGCGTCACACTGGACTGATTTCGCTTCTCTGCAGCGCCGCGGTGGCTGCGTCAGACCAGAACGCGAACGCGCGGCATAACTCGCGCGTACATATAGACACGATGAGCTATTGTCTCTGGGAGAGCTTTTTGCGTCTATTTCTCCAATGCGAATTTTCCTTAGCTGGCAAAAATTCGACGGGAGCCTGTAATTGAAATTTATATTGTGCGCAGCGCGGTATAGGAAGAGTTGTGGTATATATATAGTGTACTGTTGACGACTGGAGAAAAAAATAAGGTTTCGTCGTTAAATCGAGAGGCGACGACAAGAAGGAACATTTTTTTTTTTTTGTTCGACTCAATTTCTCTCGGAATAATAGAAATAGCTTATTAGTTTTTGCGCTTTCGATTCTGCTGCTACTGCTGCAGTGTAGATTTCGGGGTGGACAGGAAGTGACGGGGCAATAACGCTCACGGTAGGCAGAAAATTAAAAAATAAAGCACCAAAAACATTTATTACAAGTAAATAATGTACAATCGGTTTATACAATAAAAGACATGCAATAAACTTCCTACATATGCATATATAACGTACACGTATATAATATATAGTACAAGATAAATAAAATTAAACATTAAACGCATGTACAAAAAACGTATATATTAAATTAAGGTATACAAACTAAAGTTTAGTTCAGGTAAAAAAGAACCTATCAATAATCATACTGATACAACGACGATTCAATAACACAATTTCGGTACAATCAAATCGAATAAATAAAAACAACGCCAAATTTCGAAAAAGTTCATAAATAATAATAAAGCTTAAGAATTAATCGAGCGAGTAAAGGCAGTATAACGACGTCTTCCTTCATTCCTTTCCATCAAGTACAATATAATATTAGCTTGTTATTATCGAGGTCTCAGGTACATTCGATGAGTGAGCGAGAGAACGTGTATAAGACGACACACCTCTATAAACTTCATGGTTTGAAGATCGGTTTCCAGGAATCGAGATCCGAGTGTTGCAGCTGTGACGGCCGCTGCTGCAACTGCTGCGGCTGGTGATACTGTACTTGCTGTTGCTGCTGCTGCTGCTGCTGTTGTTGTGGGTTTGTCGAAGAGCCGGATGTCTGCATCGGATCTTTCGATTTTAACATTTGCGCCTCGGGCTTGAAGAAGTCGATTATTGGGTGGTAGTCGTAGTTTATACGCCTCTGTGTGTGCTCCTGGTACTCGTCGTCGAAACCGCCGTTCTGAAGTCTGATACTGGGTTGCTCGAGTACGTCTGACTCGAACGCTTGGATATACCTGTGTCAAGAGTATTTCAGTTATTTTTTGTGGTCGAGTTACGTTTTTTGCCTCGTGACGTCGGTATATCGCTTTGTTGACACAGTATTAGGAGACTTGCTACGGGACTTTCGTATTTGAAATTGGAGTTTTGTCGAGATTGTGTGTATTTAGTTGAGTCAGGAGGTGAATGAGTTTAATGAAAGTTTTAAAGAGATATTTATTTGCGTTGGTAATGACTTGGAGCTGAACTGTTGAATAACTCTCTATTGAGAGATTGCAAATAAACGTAAACAACTTTTTACTATCATCCTCTCGCCAGTTGTGATGGCTCTGATCTTACGATTCCATTCGATTCCATAAAATGATAAATAAAAAGCAACTCACCTGTTAAGCGTAATATTGCTTGGATTTTCTGAGTAATCCGGTACCTCCGGTACCGACTCTCTACGAAAGGGCCGGTTCGGCCTATGTGGTCTTGGTCCTTTGTAACCTGGAGCTCTCGTGTTTGGTGCGTGTTGTTGCGGCAATTTATCGAAGGGTCGCGGGGCGTTAGAACTGGGCCTCTTGGGCCTGGGAGGTCTTGCAATACTGGGTCTCCTCGAACTGCTCGAATGTTGTGGTTGTGTCTCGTCTTGATCCGACGAACTGCTGCTGCCTCCGTAACTATCTCGGAAGAGATTCAGGGCGGCCGAGTCCAGACTGTTGACGTACTTGTTGATGTGGGTTGAACCTGTGAGTTATTTTTGTGATAAGCTCAATTGTATCGAAATTTTCGATAAAATTGTGGTTGTAAAAAGAACCTTTGAGATGATGATCACCGGTGGCGAAATCAGCTCCAGGGAAAGTTTCTTGGGTCTTGATGGGTGGATCGCTTTGATGAGGTGGAAAGAGATCCGTGTACCCGTGCACGTGACAACTGCAGCAAGTCGGTACCTTGAATATGTCCATGTGCAGACCCAATTTCGAGTCCCAAGTGAGCAAACGATGATAGTTGTAGACTTGCATACAGGATGATTTGTAGTTCTCTGAAATGAAGGAGCAGCTCGTGCGTGGAGATCTGGAAAGAATCGGTTGATCATATTTAGGAGTGGTCGGAAAATATTGACGAGATATCGATCCACTAAATCGGCTGTTACTGATCATCGAGAGCATGTATAGATTTACTTTCTAACGGCACTTGGTTGATTTTGATCCTGATGTTTTTCCCGACTTTCCCCGAGATTATAAGCGGGTCATTTTTTTGTGAAAATCCGTGTGTTTTTTGTAGCTCGAGAACCGATACAGAGCAGGTAGGCAAGGTGTATAGGAACGTAGGAGAAAATCTCAGCAGCAGCGGCCAGTGTATTGTGTACTCAGTTCTTAAATATATTCACAGTCACTTTGAATATACGATAAAAAGCGCGCGGCTATATAATGCAACCGGTCTAACCCTGTAGCCAACCGCTCGATTATTATCGCTCATTATTTTTCAATTCAATCCGATGTCTTAATCAACTTTCGTCGATCCTAAAAATCACTCTGTCCAGCTCGAACCAGTCGACTAAAAACGTCCCTTGTGAAATATCCTAAAACCGATTCCGTCTTATCAGCTGTGTACACTGCGCTGAAAACATCTATTTCAACATAGAGCAATTTCCATCAGTTCTGATCTACTTGAAAAGAATATTCTCTCTCACAGGCAGGCAATTTTCATATTCAAATTATCTCCAGTAGACTGAAGCGCTTATAGTACAGCTGATGGTGGGGGAGAAAGTGTGAACGAACAGGCGATCGGTAAAGCTTGAAATTTTAGACATAACGCGGAGGGGCTCGCCAAGGTTGCAGCGTTGCTGCATGAATATAATACGAAATACGTTACGTTTCTTGCTTGCGCTATACTATCGCTTATAAACTTTGGGTAATCACGAGCCGGTCTGCAGCGAGCCGGAAATTTTTTCTCCGACTGCAGTCGAGCGTTAATTTATTCGATAAAGTCTTGAATAATAATGTAATAGCGATGATAATGGCCGTTTTGAGAGTATATTCGGGATAGCTGTACTCCAGGTATTATATATTTTTTTATTACGCTTTCTCGAAATAATATCTCGACGCGTTTTGAAAATCGTAAAAACGAGCCGATTTTCCAATTCTCTGCTCAACAAAGCGTATATAAAAAGCCCCTCGAGTGAAGAATCCACTTAAAGATCTAGACTACCGATTACGAAAGACCGAAGCTGGTGTCCTATCGGATAACCAGGAAAAGTCTTTCTCCCTCTCTCTCTCTCATCTCGTTTTATGCAACAAAGGGGAAGGAAGTCTCTCGTTCGGCACGGCAGGAAGAAAAAAAAAGATCGAGATCCCGTTGCTCGGTTCGTGCGCATCGATCGGTACTCGCCGATAACGCTGCAGCGTCGCGGATTAATCGACCGTTCGATTGGCTCTTTTTTTTCGCTATTCGACAGCTGTCAAATCGTTATGAGCATCTAATTGTGCGCCAACCCTCTTGCAAAAGAGTTTATCGGAGAAAAGAAAGTGTAGGAAGAGAAAAAAAGTTAGAGACGCGTGGACAATCGATCGATGTGAACGGAAGTCTTTGGATATTATGAGAGTTTTTGCGTTTTCGTATTCAGGCGTGCGGATATTAATTGTTTTATGCAATAACACGTTCTCCGCTCTCTGTGGGAGCACTTTCGTGCCAAGAATGTACAGTGATGTTTTTCTTTTCTATGCGGCTCCTTTTTTTGCACTATGCCATTATCCCACGCGATTTGCATAATATCTGGTGTACACGTTAAATTTATCCTGCTCGCTCGAATTCGATTCCAGATAATGACAATTAACTCTTACATAAGCGATCGATGATTCTTCTAATTAACCGCAATCGATCGACAAATCGACTGCCCATCTTCCGAACGATCTTCCCGCGAGCATCACTTTCCTTTGTAGTAACTGCTGCTTTCGATTGCCGATTCACCACGCTGTTTCTTTTTTTTTTCATCTCGATAACCGGATCCCCTACTGGCGATCGCACGCTTTTGCCGGAATATAAGATTTTCGCTCGCTGATAGAAAATTGAGTAATCGAGAGAGGCAAAATGCCGGAGTATAATATAGTGTATACAACAAAAAGATTGTGATGCTTGTACATGAGTTGGGAGTAATTTTCTTGTCGTTGGGTAAACGGAAATTATTTTTACGCATTGCGTAAGGACCATTGCCGGCTCTTTCCTAACGCATGCGTATACCCCACTGAATCTTTTTTGTTCACCGGATTGCTTATTTTGTATAAAATCACTTTTTGAACAATTGAGAGCGTTAATAATGATATTAATACTCACGAGCATTTCTCCAATCTGATGGTCTGCGTGTGCTCGCCGGTATTGATGATGTACTTCCAGATACCGGAGGCCGCACGTGCCAACTGTGGTCTTGCATATTGGACCAACGATGGACAGGTGAATCCCTCTTCCACGTTTTCGTAAGGCGAACTGTATTCGTACTTTCTGGAAAGACACAACGTTATTTTTTACAAAAATAACTACGACACTGTACCCAGAAAGAGAGTCTAGCGCCTGTGGAAAAACGACCCGTCATACACGGCAGCCCATAAAGGAAGTCAATCCACAGGGGCAAGCCTATCTTTTAACACAAGAAGCGGCAGCTCACCTTTTGATCTCGTTACTGGTCTCGAAGCGGTTCTCGTATCGCTTGTCGTATCTATTGTCGTAGCTCGTTTTGTACGATGACTGTGGAATATCATCGTCCTCACTGTATCCTCCGTCCCGATTGTCAAAGTCCGTTAGCAGAGCGGCTACCATGTCTTTGTTGTTGCGGATGCTTCGCATTATGGCATCCCTGATATACGTATGCAGGACCGGAAAGTAGACTAAGTTAAATTTGCTCGTATTCAAACGAGTTATAAAAATGGGACTTTTTTCGGAGAAAGACTCGCGATGGAAAGTTTTCATCACTATAGACGACGAAGATGACTTGATATGATGAGTTTAATATTCAGTCGGATGCGCGCCTGAGTTTATATAACCCTAATTTCCGTAGCTTTGAATTAACTCTAGCTTTGATTCGTTTTCATTTCAACTTTCATATACACGTACGTTAAATTCAAACCTGTCCACAAATTACAACGGATAAGATTCTGCGGTCGCGCGAGTGGCAATTAACTCGCGGGCATATTTTAATATGTCCATATAGTTTCGCTCGACGAGTCAACTGATGCATATACATATAGAAATTCACTTTCGATCGCCGGCTGCAGCTTCGAAGCAAATAAGGCATAAAGTGTCTCTAATAAATTGCGAGTGAAAACTCATCGATAATATATAAGCGCTCGCGATTTTTCCTTTTTCCAAGAGTCAAGAAAGCAAGCGCGTTGAACAAGTGTCAATATGAGCACGTACAACGTCTATAATACGCTCGAACGTGTTTTCTAATCACTAGTTAGCTCCGTGTGTATATACTTACATGGGATAATCGGCTGCCTCCAAGCAAACGGTTTTCGAAAAGAAAGTGCACTCGGCTTCGGTCGGCGCTCGCTTTGGATCCGGGGGACGTCTTGTGGCCGGCCTCAACGATGACGATGAGCCTCGCAGTGGCTTATCTTCGATAAAATATACGATATGCTTTCGTTACTATACGTGTGTAATAGAAGAATACTCTTCCTTTTTTTTTACTTGACTCGTGTATAGAGAGAGAGAGAGAAGTGAAAAGATGATGGAGAGGCTAATTTACGGCGCGCTCCGCAATTATCGGTAATGGTCGCAGCGGCCGGTCGCGCGACGACTTTTATTTTCATCGGCCTCTGATGCCGCCACGGTGTAATCGATCGACTTAATTGCCGGAACGTTAATTCGATCGCTCGCGATAGAGAAATTTAATTTTACTGCGTGTTTTGATTTCATTTTTCGTGCGCGCGAGATCGCATATCTATCGACCGATTTCCATATTACGATTTTTGTATATAGGCTTGAACTTCTTTTTTTTTTTTGCTGATGTATAGAGCGATTAGTCGTATAAAGTACGGCTAATGTCACTATCGTCAATCATCGCTAAAGACTCGGCTGTCAGCGAGTCGACGTTAATTTACCGGTTATATTGGAAGTAAACTTTTAACTGCATCTCAATGTTTATTATTCCGATTTCAGTCTTACATGCAATTTTTTACGGCAATTTCTATACAGTTTTATATCCGGAGAAACGCGTTTTACAACGTTTTCGATATTTTATACCGATTTACCGCGCTTTTACGTACAATTATTGCCGATAATACGTCTTTTCACGTTTCTCCCATGAAATTTCACCGATAGTACAAAATCAGCCAAAGTAAACACATACCAGGATACACTGTCCTCCGATTACCGGAAGTTCGTCGCGTGGGCGGCGAGTAGTAAGGTCTCCTCCTGAACTTTCCTGGTCTGGCGTACCTCAGTTCCAACGGCTGGAATAAAAAAAATCCGTTCACTCGAAATTCGCGCGTTGAAGCGTGAAACTCGACTATATATATCTAGATATATACAGAGTAAGAGAGAGAGAGAAAAGAAAATGGTGTGCGCGCTCTTGCCACGCGCTAATTGCTGGTCAGAATGGAAAGTTCCGTGGGGTGCGATGTGTGTCGGCGATATATAATGCAAAAAGCTGCACAAGAGAGACTACTGAATATCCATCTTTCGATTATACGTGTGAAAGTCCTTTTTCCGTTCTGCAGTAGTGTAATACCTCGTAAGAACGTAAAAGCGACGACGTTGATCACTATGTGCGTGTGAAAACGCATTGTGATGCGTATAAGTATATACGGGATATGCTTAATGGAAATTCCAGAGGATATGGTTATACGACTGCTTATTTGGAGGGACATGGAAAGTGTCGGTTCGACGATGATGATTTGGCGCGCGTTCGCTTATTGTTTGTTTTGTGAAAACGGCACTTGAGCGCGACGAGAGGATTGTTATTTGTTTTGTCGTCGTAAATCGACTGTTTTTCTTTTGCGAGAGGACGAAAGTGAGGTCATTGCGCGGAGTGCTGAAGATGGCGCATTGTGTGGTTTTTTTCTCAGCTCTCGTTATTCTCGAGCTTTTAATTTACAGGCGTCCAATTTCGTCGGGAATTTTGAAAGCACAGCTGCGTACTACGTCATTGGGGATTTCTAATTTCTCGAGGAGATCCTTTATTTTTGAAAAAAAGAACGGTTACTACTATATACAAGCCCACGGTGAACCTTTACGAGCAGAGCGACATTTAATAAGACCGAAAGTAGTACACGACGACTATAAGCTTAATAAGCCTCGTCGTCGTGTACGAAAAAAAGTGAAATTTTTGAATTATCGCGCGCTAACGACCCGAGGGGATATATAAAATAATTTTTGACACTTAATTATATCCGCATAAATATTGCATTATCGAGAGAAAGGACTTTCTATGGATGTATAATATACAAGCGCGTCGATATACATATAAGTGACGAGGCTGAGAACAGGTGCCACATAATTATATACACCTGATATACTCTGCGCGAGGCTATTTATAGAATCGCGTTCTTCATTGTGATGCGATGATATCGTTCCTTTTCACTTGTTGTTCCTGAGATCAAATTACATTCAGTTTACGCGTTTAATATAGAAAACAAATTTGCAATTCCAACTTGTTAGAGGCGTGTGCTACGAACAAACATTTAACCGCATTAAAAATGTATATTCTCTACGACGAAGAGCCACCACAAACCTGA
Source organism: Cecidostiba fungosa (assembly GCA_900474305.1). Classification (NCBI taxonomy): domain Eukaryota; kingdom Metazoa; phylum Arthropoda; class Insecta; order Hymenoptera; family Pteromalidae; genus Cecidostiba; species Cecidostiba fungosa. The sequence continues at coordinate 40,118 of UCOJ01000719.1, forward strand.
CAACCAACTACACTGTATTATTATTACATAGCCCATAGACCGCAGGAATTCCAACACCGTAAGTATATCCAGCAACAAAGTATCAGGAGAATCAAACCTCCGGCAATTCTTCCGGCTTTTCGCCGTCTTCCTTCTGTTGCTCGTCGCTGCTCATGATGTCGACGCTAATGGGCAGCATCGAGTCGATTGTTGCGTTATCGCCAGCAGAACCAAGACGAGATCGAGCCTCAGCGAAACTCGCGTTGCTCGACACCTGTGTGTGATATATATATATATATCAGAGTTATTGTTATTATCAATTTTGCGGAGCCTACAAAATGCATTTCGTATTATTATTTCGACTCTCGCCACTTTTCGGAACGATCCGAAATGAACAGCAAAAGAGCGGTATTTGACCTTTTAAAATCATAATTTTGAACTTTTGCTACTTAACACTTTTATAACCTAGATCATACAGATCGCGACACAAATGTAAAACACATCAGTTTTGGACTGGCTCGTCCCGCTAAAACTCTCCGCCAAATCTCTAGCCACCGAAGATAGGTGACGCATAAGCGCTTTGCTATTTCCCTCATCAGTTTAATGCGCGCACACTGCATATATAGCTATCCTATCGCCCACTGTTGGTGTTATAATCTGGATGATAACACTAACAACGGGCGACTAAGCTTGAAAATTCCTATTTCTAATAACTTTATTAATTAACATCTTTAATCTTAAATTGTCGTTGATTTCGTTTACGTTCCGGAATGTCTCGAGACTCTCGAGACTATAATAGAGAATATATTTATCGACTGAACTGAGTCAGCTTCGTCTGATTATCTTCGCGCAGTCAAGGATACGAGTGGCTATTTATCTTTGCATTTACAAGAGTTATTAGTTGCAAGAAGATGAGTATAATGTAAAGGAAAAGAAACGTGTTGGAATTAATTCAAGACCGATTACGTTGTAACTCGATTGGTATTCATCTTAAGAATCACTCGAATCCCTGATATACAAACGCTTCAGCTTTCTTTCACCGCGTAGTTATACTAATGAAGCTTCATATATGTTTAAATCGCGAGAAAAAGAGCCAATCCACACTGAGAAGAGCTAATCATAGCAACAATTACTCGAACATATCTCTCTATTCCACAACGCGTAAAGAAAGCGAACTACACACAACTGTTTCCTTTTCTCCACAAACATTCAGTTCCCGCAATTCTAGTCACCAGAAAGTCCGCATTTATAACAAACCAAAAAAAAAGTTCATCGACTTACGACATTCCGTATCTTGTCGTTGAACGTAGTAGTAGCATTTTCCACTTTCAGCGACGTCGATATCTCCTCGCGATCCTCTTCCTCGTCGTTGAACTCCAACTCGATGTTGTCATCATCTCTAGCTCGTTCCTCCGCTGTCGCCGCGTCGATGCTGAGAAACGCGACGAACGTCTGCCGACACACACACATGACAGAGATGTATATAGATAAAAAATTACCTCAAAATAAAAACATTAGCATAACAACGATCCACGGTGAAAGCTGTCCCGACGACGATGAAGAGAAAGAAAAAAAAAACGGAAAAAAAAGAGCGCGGAAAATGAATTCCGAACAGTATTATAAAGCAAGTCCGGAAGGAAATCCTCTCGCGCAATCAACACTTGACCCACTAAGCTCTCGCAGCTGATTTCACTGAAAACGCATATTATATATAGGTATATATCTCTCGCTCGGAAAAGTCATCGATGCAGCCGCGAGAGTAGCATAGTTATATTAATATCGTATATAAATACAGAGTCGTAAAGATCGTCCGCGAATTAACCGGGTTAAGACAAACACTCGTTAAATAAACGAAAAAAAATCTCTCTATTATAGTATCCAGTCGAGCGAGCGAAAATCCGATCACAGTCCCGGCGTCAATGTTTCTTTATTGTTTTTTTTTTGTTACCAGTAGTATAAGGCCGGCTGCAGCCGCAGGAATCCTCATGGCTGATCAGCAGCAGCAGCAGCAACAGCCTGACGTTGCACGACTGTCTTGATGAGTATGAATACAACACACGTGTATATAGAAACTATATATATATATATAACTCGCGGATCACAGGGAGAGCGCAGTAGTGTGTAATAGCGATCAGTACGTCTCGAGCTCAAGAAACCGACTCAGCAGAGTCGAGGCACCGGCAGCATCTCTCGCTCTCTACGTTATAATGTCTATCCTCCTCGCTCCTCCGGCACGTTTTTGTAGGTCAAAAATCTGCGCCGCCACGCGCCTCTCCGGACACACTGATGCGTGCGGGGATATGCTGTGTCTTTCTTTCTCTCTCTATAGAGCAGTAGCCACGACAGAGGATAGGAAGCTGCTCCTGCTACCGAGTGTATAGCCGTGACCGAGAAACTTGGGAGTGAGAGAGAGAGTCGATGCGATGTGTATAGCTGATGGCCGCAGGTGAAAGAGACCGAGCGATAGTCTCTGATCGGGAGAGGGAGTAAATGCGTCCGCAACGCCGGGGAAGTCGGCCAGTGCCCCTCTACTTATACTTCCTTCCTTCCTATTCTTGTTTCTTGTATTTACGTGTGCGAGCTGCAAACTAAACTTTGGCGCCGGTTATCTTTGTTTCCGGTTTTTCGGGCATCAGGTATTTTTTTTTTTTTTTTTTGCTTTTTTCAGGGGTTTTCTATACGGAGGAGAGACGGTTCGCTTTTTTTTGGATGAATCTTTAGTGGGCCTGAACGAGCGCGACCGATCGAGAAGAGCGACGCGGGACCAGAAAAAAAGTGAAATTTTTCACGTTTTTGTGGATTTCTAATAGCCTGATTTCGTTTTCTCGTCTCTGTTTGTGCTTTTTAGCCTCTCCTTCTCGCTCTCTGACGTATTACATATACGGTTTCTTGAAAGATTCTTCGTACTCTCCGCGAATTTTTTTACAGAAGACCCTTGACTTATTTGCCATAACGACGAAAATTATATATTTGACAAGTAACTCCTCACAATAGCCATGGAATCTTCAATAGAAACCGTTTCTAAATTCCCAGCTTCAAGAGCTAAATGGACGTGAAAAATATTGACGCTTCTTCGAACACCGCATTTACACAATCAATTCCGAAAGCTCAAGAAAACTCTTCTATACCCTCCCGAGATGAGAGATTTCGGGTCATTCGTCCCTGTGTGGAAGGTTATATATATATACCCACAAAGAGCACCGCGGCTACTCTATCATTTCTTCGACAGAAGTCAATAAACCAGCCGTGTCGTATGATGATGGATTCTCACTTTCAACCTCAGACCGCGTGTATACAGACACACAGCTTTCCAAGCTCCTCGAATCCTCGTTGCGCCCACGCGAGATTGACACTCCGTTCCCGATATGCTTCTGCACTCGGCGAGCTGAAAACACACTGGATTTACGAGACGGCTATCAATTCCGTTAAATTCTTTTTATATATGACATGACTTTTGTATTAGTGCGCTACGAGCGAGAGAAGATTGTTTTTTGCGTCTTTGAATCAAGGTGACACACAATTGCGAGTGTATTAAGGGATCACTTTCCTCGGTTTTCTCGAAAGCTTTGTGCCGACGCCAGTGTATTTTTCCAAGGAAAGCTAATGGCGGAGCTCGTAATTCAAATATTTTTTTTCTTTATAACCAAATTTTCGAAAAAAGCAGTTTACGCGTAAAAAGAAAATCAGAACACTTGTGCGCCGCGTAAATGGCGAACTTTCTTCTTATAAATTACAATTTGTTAAGCTTAAGTAGAACGAAAAATGAGCGTTTAGCGCGAGGAAAATTTTTTCGGTTGGAAAAGAAGAAGAAAAAATTGATTTAAAGCCATCAATCTCACCTTCCCTGCGCTTGTACACAAGACGTAATATATAAGAAACTCACACACACACACACACACACACACACACACACACACACGAATATAACCTATTGCTCGTGCATTTCGCTTCATTAATTTAATCGTTAATTCAGCCTGAACTTTCTCGCATATACACGGACAATATTTTAAAAAATTCATATTTTTTGTTCTCCCCGCGATTATGATAATAAGGAAGACCAAGAGAAAAAAAAGAACGATGTGCATCAGTCGCGCGACGACGGGTAAAAAGAGATCCCCCCCGGAGGCGTCTTCCTCTCGTTTTCTCGCGCGCGCTCGATGAACCTTTCACAAAAAGGTATATAATATAATGATCGAGAGCTGCTGATGCAGGAGTGTTCGATTAATTAAGCGTCGATTTTTTTCGAGACCGGCTCTGATTTACGTACTGCGTTTTTATCGCGCGCACCTTACAAATTACCAGAGGATAAAGACTTTTGTATAGTATATGCAATTTTCATTAATTAGTTCTGCTATTGTTTATGATATTGATACAAGAGCGTATGTGTGTTATATATAGCAGAGAGTCGACCTGCATCTACTTAGACGCAATTTATCCGGCTGACGATGAGAATAAGAAACTATAGTGTATGCGAGGTACATACGTCAATTTGCATTAATTAGTTTTACTTTCATCGAGAGAGAGAGAGAGAGAAGATACTTATAATAGCTGACGCACTTACGCAAAAAGAACAAAAAGAAGACGGCCGCTATATATACTCCAAATATACCTATAATTGGCCGTATACGAATAATCTCTGAAGCAGCAAAAAGCGGGGATCGTTGCGACATATTTACTTTCTTTTTCAGAAAGTCAATGGCCCATCCTCTCAAAATCCTCTCGAAACTCGATTGAACCTCACACACACACACAGAAGAAACTCGCCTGACAGCAAACATACGCAGAGCAGCTATATATCGCATCAGGTGTTCTCCATAATACAACACGAGAGAAATTGAGGAAAAGAAAAAGGAGTGACTATAATTGTGAGTAGCACAGTAGTAGCATCACGTATATATATCTCTTTCTATCCTTGATTGCCCAGCAGAAAATTAGGCACATCACCGGTGTATTATACTAGTAGCTATATAGCAGCTTTGTCATCAATGCAGTTCTTTCTCCCGTTTTTTATGGGAAATAGAATTTCAACGGTATACATACGGCCACAGCTTTCTCGCGCGATATTCTCCCATCAGCATCGGCTGCTGCATCTCTCTCTCTCTCTCTCTCTCGATTTTCGCAACGAGATTCGCAGCCGTCATTATAAAGACATTATACACAGCAGGCGTGTGTATATGTATACGCGTATACGTATTATGTAGCGCTGATGATGATGCCGTTGTTCTCCGGGGCTTTGATGCGATGCGCTTTTCTCACGCGTTTATTTCGGATACTTAGAAAGAAGCGCAAAAAGCGAGTAGTGTATGTACGTTTGGCTGCTATATTCGCAGAAGTGGAAACAGTGGAACTCGTGCTCGCACGTACGCGCGACCATTTATTTGCGAGAGTGAGAAATTGTATTAGCGGGAAAAGTGTGTGTGAGAGAAAAAAATGACGGATTTTCCACGCTCGAATCGGTGAAACGAGTCCGGGTCAGCTGTAATGTGTCTTTGGAAAAGCGGATGAGTATTATGTGGTAGATGTGTATACGTGTAAGCCGTGATGCTATTATATTTTTGATAGTTTTCATGTATTATTCAAACTCACAAGGAGAGGAGCCGGTTTTTTGGAAAGAGATCTTGCCTATGTTGAGGTATGAAACTCAGCACTCTCGTAGTGTTCTCTATAACAGGCCTTTATTTTCAAGTTATTTAGCTTCTTTTATACGTTTTGTGTATATCTGTATAGGTATACTAAAAAAATATGATGTGCTAACAATATTAGCCAAGAATATTGAGAGAAAACTACAAACGGTATTATAGGGCGAGCGTTTCGTGCCGCTGCCTTTATAGGCTCTCGACTCCGTTGCACCTTATACAGGTCAGTATAGATGAATCTGCGTGAATAATTAGCAGACGCAGGGGGTCTGATTAATGGGAGTAATAATTAGGCGATAGATATTGGCAGCAGCGCTAATAGCGAGTGTATACAAGATTATCGCTGCTAATTCAAATATTCCATGATCGTTATATCCATTACCTCTTTTGGATTTGCTGGAATTCATCATTATCGCATTTCTGATCAACGCTACTGTTATCCAAACAATAGATGCGAAAAATTTTTGCAGAACACAATCCCAAATTCCTCGACTTACTCTCTCCACGTTCAACGTTAGCAGTATAAGCAGCTACTATAGAATAAATCAGAATTAGCTTCGCGCACGGAATAACGGATTCGGCAAAATTTATATCCCTCCATTTCTGCGCGAAAATTCTCCGGCGCGACGACGTGATCTATTCGTATTTTGACTGTATTAGCAAATTGGATATATATATGAACCTGTGGCAAAGTGCGTCACGCTTTGAATATTTAAAAGAATAGGTGTCAAATCTCAGCGGGTGAGCGTCGTAGGTAGCACCTTATAGGTGTAACACAGAGCTGATTTTTAAAACCGCCTTCGGAGTTATAAGAAACACAACTGACTTCGATCTTTCATCGATCTTCGCTTATATCCACCATCGAAACATCACGTTCGCTTAATACAATTTCTGATATAACGATTTCACGGCTAATATAATACTACGGCATTTGCATACAACAAAAATCCGAGCACAATGTATCTATAACACCGCAGTACAGAAAAAAGTCAAGTTTGCATCTAATATAGAAGCTATATATATTCTCTGTGGGCGCGCACTTATACTCCTCTGCGAATAAACAAGATCTCGTTATCAAGCTTATAATACAGCTCTCGGCTGCATTTACGCTGTTCTCTCGTTATCCAAAACACACACGCACGCGATCGAGTATAACACAAGTAAAACGAGCTCCCTTTTCTCTAAAGCACAGTAGATAACCCGGAAAAATCCGATAGAATATCCGCGTAGAGAATGCGCAAGCCTCTCGCTTTTATACATCAGAGAGAGTGAGATAGAGAATAATCGGCCGTTCGTTTAGAATTATACGATGCTGGAGTTGATAAGGAGCGACGCGAGCTTTTTTCCGGAAGACGTTAAAAGCAATTATACGCCGGGGCGGAGGAGGACCTCACGCGCGCGGAGGCGTTTATGCTGATGGGACTTTTGCGCGGCTGCTTTATTGCGCGAGAGGGATATGCGTGTAATAAAATGCGATGGCATAGTTGCAGGGTAGTCGCTAATTTATGAATATCTCGGGGCGGACGAGATGTTCGAGAGAGGCTTTATTATATCGAGAGGAATAATAATTATTCGTAATTGAACGTTCAAGCGTAATTGTTCCTTATAAGCGCCGGTGTTGTATTACAAGCAAAGGGGGGGGGGATATATAACTTTTTGGACGTGTGTAGAGCATCAAGTTTTTTACATAATAGATTTTTGCAGTGGAGACACGTTTAATTACGTGGATAATTAAATTACGTTTTTTTCTTCTTCTCTTTTCTTTGCGAATGCCTCGAGCGGACTAAATTAGCATAAAATAATAAAGTCGTAGCTCACGGCTGAGATGCCGTCTTCCATCACACCACTATACGTATAAGGTGTAGAGACACAATGATAATATCCTAGAAAGTCCAAGGAAAATAAAACAAAGTTGCGCGACGTTTTCAAAGAAGCCAAGAAAAATATGAAAGTGAGCTTGTGCGTGCCTAGCTATGTATAATATAATCCAGGGACATTTATCTCATCTGCTCGAGATTTTTCGGCGTTTTCTCTACAGTCACATGCATCGGATTTCACTTTCAGCGTAAACGAGAGGAACGAGCTTCAGATACATCTCTTATGTATTCCCTTGGACTATAGACACCGAGACTTTTCGTCCCAACCGCTCGATTCGTTATCTTTATTAACGCTCATTTCAATATATTTAAATACAGGGCGCGTGCGCGGAGAGCTAGTTACGCTCATCGCGCTTGTCTCTGTCTCTCTTTCTTGGTTTGTTGTACCCATAGGCACACAAGCTCGTTGAAATTCCAAGTGCAGAAGCCATTACCCGGACTTGACGTTTGATTGACGTAAGACTGCCTCTGCGAGGATTTCTGCCGAGAGAAGACGAGCATCAGAAAGTGTCGCGTTGGGCTTTGCCTGTACTTTGTGCCCTTAATGGAACACGACGATTTTATACGCACAATATCGAGACTTTGTCGTGTAGCTAATCCCTGACCGACTCTGCTGCGTTTTGCACTATACGGTTTTATATCTCCTGCGATTCGGAACTTTCATCGAGGCACGCATATGCAGCCGATTCGATTCGTGGCTTTCTACTCCGATCCTTTCCTGCGCGCGTATATATAAAACCACCTGTTGACCCCCTATATATGCACGCTCTCGCTTTAATTGAATGTTTCTTAGCTTAATCGCGCGCGCGCCAATGAACAAAGCGCTGTGCCTAATATATACTCTGTTTATTTACCTATGCAAATGACGCATGGCCGTAGGATAAGGAATATCGATTCCGATATATAGCGCTTCTCGCAAAAGGATTTCCGGAATGCGATCCAATTTGCGTTAACGATCTCGCGGAGGGGGAGCGCGCGGTGTATAGCGCAGGATTGAATCGTTACCCGGCGCTGTGCCGTGGAGAACAAGAGTAAAAAAAAGTTCGGGTCGGGAAACGCTTCGGTCTTGAAAAAAACGAAAATGCTGATTTGCGCTCGTTACGAGGAGTACACTGAGGCCATCGCCGGCGAATTTCCAATTCCTCTCATCTGCTCTGACTTCTGCTGTGCTGTGGATGTATGGGGTCGGCGAGCGAACGATAAATTAGAGGATAAAAATCGAGACGATAAAGGCCATTTCCAGGCGAAACTGTCTGTCGTTCACGGGGAGACGTTTTACTTTCGAGACGCACGCAGATGTGTGTAATTTACAGAGATGCGGTTGTATATGCCTATAAGTGGTAAGCGCTGAGTACTTAATGTGGAGAAAAATTGATCGCTCTTGATGATTATCTTCTTTGAAAAACCGTGATTACAGAAGATTCGCTGTTGTATTTCAGACACATCACACACGCATATACGAGAATTATAAATTACTCGAGATATTTACTCTATTAATTCGAGTCGTGAATACGTGGCGTGTATCATTATATAAGATCGATGGGGAAACAGTGACATTGTTTAGCGGAACAGAAGTAAAATAAATGAATGTCAAATCGTTGAATACAAATCTACTCCGAAAACCTCCTGCTCCTATTAACGCCCACGTATAATACACGCGTCGCTCGGCTGTCAATGCTGAAAAGCGAGCTACCGCCTCTTATAGTGGAGTAACTTTCGCCTGATGCTTTGTTTTCCAATCTTGAGTTTGTGTAACAGAGACATCGCAGCTGCAGAGGCGGTACCGTTAAAACAAGACTCGCGAAATTGCGAGCGCACCTTCGCCGTCATACTCCGAATGGAGAGTCTCGCCGGACTAACGGACTCGCTTATAATAGCCCGAATACGAGTGAATCTCGCTTGTTCGTTTTTGCGAGACGCATGATGTTACGGCTCTTGTAAATTCGGACTCAAAAGAATGGCACTCTTGACACAGTTGTGAGAGGAGCTCGCGAGGTACAAGTCAAACCAACCCACTTTTGGCAGTGCTCGAAGAATCGCTTTTCCTTTTCGTGTGTGTAATAAAAACAGAAAGTTCAATAAATTCGGAATTTATGGTACCGAGTGTTTTAACTTAATTAAGCGAATTTCCCTAATTGTTGGTTGCCAATTAAAACGTATGCCGTTTATTGCCGATGAAAGTTGTTTGAAATTTCGAATATTTTCTTTCGTCGAAGAATTTGAAAATCGATGATAAAACATTACTAACGAATATGCAACAACTACTAATAGACGTTACTACATGCAGTCGTTTGTAAAATATAAATTATGCTTGAAAAGAATGAAGTTTCAACGTTCAATCAATGAAAATTAATGATCGTTATTTTAGAAAAAGTCTTGGGCATGCGAGTCAATTACAATTCCTTAAAGCTGTTTAAACAATATTTTTTTCGAGATGCGTACAATCTCTCGAGTGCATGTTCAATCTTGGACATGAATAATGATCGTTCCAGAGTGAATAATACGCAAGTATACAGCAACGCTATGAACGGTACCACGCCATACAATCGCGATGCGTTATGATAGTTTACGAGAGTGAAGTGCAACTCATGCACCGCACCAACTTCGAAGATCAGTAGAGTGAAAAAAATTCTAACGCTGTTATTAAAGTCATTTTTAAGTAGTCATTATTTATCTTCTGTTGACAGAAAAAAATACTTTGTGCGCTTGTAAGATGTTGCCGACGCGCAATAACTTTCGATTTAGACAAGTGGAAATTGCTCATAGGTCTGTCGTTAAACGAAAAAACAAATACAAGGCTTCAAAAATATATGATAACATTTACTCACAAAGGTTTCTTAATACAATACGTTATAAAATACAGCTTTTTTACATAATTTTTGCATTTGTACGCGAATCACAATAATTTCTCATCGTAGACGGATTTATACAGATACCGATCGATTATTCAGCTAAGTCGAATTCTCGCAGTTATTTTGACAATCGAAAAAATAATGTAATAGCTTAATAAAAACTAAATAAAACATCAACTGACAAAAGTGGAGCTTTGATCAAAAATAATAATATAACGATTATTAAAGGCGTGAAACGAATAAATGTTAGCGACTTGATCTCTGCTCCAGATGTGTCGAAAGACTAGAATCATTAAAATTAAACGCATGATTAACTCGTATCGTTAAAATCTTCGAATTCTCGTCAATTCTCGCGAAAGACTCGACTCGAATCTGCTTTCCTGCGATACGTTTGATTAAAAGATTCAAGACCCGAGATACATGCTCGATTACATTTATATACATATTTGTTTTTTGTCGTTTTTTCATTGTTACTGTAAGGAGCATGTTATACGACGCACAATAGAAAAAAAAATAATAGTTAAACATTAATAGACCGGAAAATGAGTTTTCCTAAATCTTAGATAGAGATTTGAAAGTGTTGCACCTTCGCCGGCCAATAATAAATATGTAAAAAATAAGTGTGGAGCATGAGCTTGAAAAATGGCGCGAACATCACTGATGTCGATATTATTTTTAAACTTACGAGCTAGGTTTTAATAAAAAAAAAATACTTGCATTCCTGACAACAAGCTCGTCCAAACAAGTGCAGACGAAAAAGCACTAGCACTCTGCGATAAACTTTTTCTCGTTTTCGCCCGTTTTAATGCCTTTCTTTGGAGAATCTACGATTAGATTTACCTCCGAACGTTAACAGCTTGGCTTACACATTGTATAAATAATTCGCTCGCGACGTTTTTTATTTTTCAAACACAAATACTGAATCACTAAAAATATTCAATCTCTAATACGATCAATTTTTTTTTTTTACAAAGAATAGCCTCGATCCTTCAATTTCTTCATTATTTTTGCAGGAATTAAAGTAATTTGTTTTGCTTTTTGCCTCCTTGGAAGCGTGGAAGATTTTATAATTTTTTTGTTTGTTTGTTTGTATTTAAGTAAGTCCATAAAAAATATTCGCTAGAAATATTTCCTATAGGGACGGATTTGATTTAAACGGAAACGGTTCGATCCGTCTTCGACCCTTGAAAAGCACACTCTATAACGTGTCTCATAAAGCATCGGAACTTTGTACTGCAAAAGGGCCAAAGAGATCGACCGCAGATTTTTCGATTAGTCGGTACACTCGGAAGCGAAGCTCTCGAGGTCGACGTAGTGTCCGTTCATGTTGTCCTCGAGAAGCTGGGCGAGGTCCCGCCTGAGCAGTTGGAACTCCGGCCTGCGGTCTGGATCGGCGTGCCAACAGCGGGCGATCACCCGGAACAACTCGCTGCGACAATGGGACGGACGTTCGAGACGGTAACCGCTCTGCACGCTGCGCATCACTTCGCGGGCCGTCATGTCCGGGTATGGCGTTGATCCTGAATTTTAAAAGTCATGGATTAATGTTTATTCATTATGCTGTTGTTTCTATTGTTAAGAATGAGAGTTGATAGAACATTTTCGTTTTTCAATTATTCAAAGAATATTGTTTTATATGTATAGAAGAATTAATAAAATGAAATGAAAAACGAAGTGAATGTTTGATACGTGATGGGATTTTCAGCAGTGGGTCATTGGGCGATTATGCCAAAACTTTCGCTTCGTGACCGGAATACAATATTGAGTTTAATGAACTGCTGCGCGGCTTACTCATTTCGAATGATTTCATCGACGGAATACTAATGCGAAATACAAGAGTTGATTGAAAATCGAAGCTCCGCAAAAAGTGAAATTATTTATTAATCAACGTATTGAATAAGCCTAAACAATATTCAATGACTCATAGATGAGTTTATAGATAGCGATTCTTCAGCAAGTGCTTGTTATAAGATTTATCGACTGAATCTACGGCTTATGTCTCGACTTTTTTTCTCACACCATACAGTACACAAGAATTTTTCTTCGCAACATTTATCACGCGCCTGTCAGTTTGATAGAAAGACGGCACACATTTATGCATAACGCGCGGAATAATTAAAATAGTCTGTATAATCTTGCGATGTCAAAATCTCATACCAAAGAAGAAGAAGAAGAAGAAGAAAAAAATAGTAAATTCTTACCAAGCGTCACGATTTCCCACATCAAGATACCAAAGCTCCAAACGTCGGTCTTGGTGGTGAAAAGCGAGTAGATGAGGGACTCTGGTGCCATCCACCTTATAGGTAGAGCATTTCTGCCGTGTCTCGTCTCGATCACTTCGCCGTCTTCGTTGGCGAACCTCGACATACCGAAATCCGCGATCTTGCAGAGCTTGTTGTGGTCCACCAGTACGTTACGTGCTGCCAAGTCTCGATGGATTATCTGCAAAGTAGATGATAAATAATGAGCGACGTTGATTTTTGGCTGCGTGTTTTTACGCAGTTTTTACGGCTCTTCTTTTTGCAATGTTATATACATAATTTAAAAATCGAGAAAATTAGTACAGCAACATGACAAGCATAAGGAGCGGTAATGACTCGTCGCTACAAGTCACGCATATAATATACACTGCGCTGCATGCACACTTGCCCCATCACTCCTCATTAAACAGAGTTTAACGGTGTAACGTTAAAGCCCCGGCAGCATCAGCAGCAGCAGCACCCCATCCGATTAATTGAAAAGTCAATTTAGTGTCCGTCCGAGGAGAGAGGAAACATACCTCTCTCGCGCGCGCCGGGTAATTACGTTATAGTTACAGAAATAGAACACGAGCATGTATATAGCCTCACGCGCATCCGTTCTCCCCCTTATATATTCCCACAAGCGCAAAAAAAAAGCGAAGCAGACATATGTGTAGTATATATAATAAGCTATATACGAGTCGAGTTATCCCCCTTAAATTAGTCCTCTATTTATTTCGCCCCGCAGCGCGCAACAATCGCGGCGCGCAAACTGGGACAAGAACGAGACCGAAGAGAAGAAAAAAAAAATCCGCGTGTAATTGTTATTTATCGTCACGGTGCATAAAATGAGTTAGCTCTGATGCCCTTCGCGGGGCTGAAGATAGCCGCGTATATACGAGGCTGTAGTATATAGTCTCCGGCGTCAAATCATAAAAAGGCCTCTCACCGCAGTGTGTGACGCATGTATATATGCAGGTGCGCTCTGTATATATATCTATGCACCGCACACAACAGAGATGTACGTCGATAATGGCGATGGATGAGAGAGAGAGAGAGAGAGAGATGTGCTTAATTAATGCCGAGAGTTATGTATATATATATACGTGAGTGTATGCACGAGGAGGAATCGACGACGTGTATAATAGAGATCTGCGCACGTGTATTATAATGATTTCGGTCTCGCTCACGAGCGGGGAGACAATGGAGTGATGTATGTGACGACGATGACGACTTTTATCGGAACGATACCTGCTACTTCGCCGCGCTGTTACTTTCCAGAGCGAAAAAGTATAAGTGTCTATAATACACTTGGCGTTTATTCTTTAATAATGCTCTCGAGAGACTCTGTCGCTATGTATAAGGCGTATACGATGAGCAATCGGGGAAAATATTATTGCGCTTTTTTTTACGAGAGAGTCGTGGCAATAATACCGCGAGAGAAAACAGTCAAAGATAACGATCGTTGCGCGGCGATATTTAGCACGGGACACGCTAAGGTTGAACAAAAACGTTATTTCTCCCTCGTATTATTTTTATCGTTCTCCCGATGAAAATACATCAAGCGCTCGATGCTCACGCTTATACTCATTTCAGAGAAAAGCCAATTATTATTAGGTATATATAGTAATCCTCGAGTATAGAAACGTATACGCGACAATAATTTAGAAATCCGAATGAAGCCGCGTCGCTCGCTTTGATAAGCAAAGTTAATGAAGGTATATAAGAACTGATGGGGCAACAGCTGGGCGCACAAAGAAAGAAAAGCGTCATTCGAATCCTCATCTTCATTAACCCCATACGTGTATATACATATATATCTCTCGCGCAGGAGACACTGCATTAACGCGCATACACGGGCTTTTGCATCTTATAAGCTAGATGCGAGCGTCAGCGCGCGAGGTAAACAAATTGAAGCTGCATACAGCGATGAACGAAAAATGACGTTACGCAAGATTGCACATCCGAGAAAGGTATGCGGCCAGTGTAGCACTGCGAGCGGGTAAACGTGTACGTACATATACACACCCGCACAGGGCCCGATATGCATCACGAATGAGCGTAATTACTGTTTGTCGTCTCAATTGAAACGGCCTATAGCTGCTGTGTAGTGTGCAGCTATATACATATATGTGAGTGTAGCGTAATCTCTATCTCGATGTCCTACTGCACAATCCTATATATACACACACACAGGTGAAGAAGAAATTGCGCCGCATTAAAATCGACGTGCGCTCGCATGAGAAATGAGTTGCGTGCGCGGAGATTATAATATAGAGATGATGACGCCAGAGAGAGAGAGAGAGAGAGAAGTTTTCGGTGAAAAATTGAGGATGCAGGCGTGTTCGCTTTATTATAATGAAATGCATGTGTTACGGACGAGACGCTTAAACAAACAAATTGGATAATTATAATAGTTTGTACTGGTTTTGTTGCAGATGAAGATATGGAATGCGAGACAGAGAGCTGCGACACGTAGAGTTTAAGAAGTTTTAATTGAAATTATAGAGGTAGTTAAGTCAAACGTATGACTGTGTGCGTAAATGTATGTATATAATTTGAAATACGCGAGATTGTATAAATAAAAAGAATTTACAGCGGATGCAGGCGAGTATATCTTGTACCGTAATCAGGATTTGACACTCGACTTATTAGCGCAATAAATAGCGCGAGCGTGTTTGATCAAGGGTCGGTTATGAATCACGGTTTATTATTGGATAAAAGGATAGTCTTGAAGTATATACGCAATTATAAAAATACAATACTGTCACCCATAGGGGACGTAGCTCCGATTCAGTCTCGCGTAAAACAAATCCATCCTCTTTGACTAGCTCCCGTCGAAATCATCCGTCACTCCTTCCGAGCGATCCGACAACTTCTCGGAAGTAGCGAGTCTCTCTCACGAAGCGATGTATATATAAAATATGTTGAAAATTCAGTAACTTTTCATTACATTTTGTAATTGAAAATTCAATTTTTGGTAGTTGAAAAGAAATTCATGTAAATTTTGATTGAATTTTCAGTATTTGTACTCAGAACCTAAAATTCAATAACATGGAACTGAAAAGACTTAGAAAATTTTCAGAAATGAAAAAAACTTGGAAAATTTCCGGGAGTGAAAAACTTGCATAGTTAATATGTGGAGCATTTTTCATTATCATGTTATGCATTTGTTTCATTTTTATAATCCAGGTAAGTATAATATCAGAGTAAAATATATTAAGATTAAATAGAATAAGATTTGCGTGAGAAATTAAATTTTTTGAACATTTTTTATTGTGTAAATATAAATTTATGAAATTAAAATCAACGCCTATAACCTGCTGTTTTGCCGGATAGAAAAGAGAGGGAACTGTACAATGGGTTACCGGCCGAACCGACAAGAGCGAAATACCACGTGACTGCGCGACAAGCATGGCGTCTCCAGTACACGCTGTGGTCGGTGAGTCTCCCGCTGCTGCCTGCTTGCTGTGTACGTACCGCGTACAGGAGTGAAAACTGAGGTAATATTGTGCCGCAAGAAGGACCGGGTCACCTGGAAATCTTGTAAATCGTGTAGTTTGGAGGACAAACCCTGGAATCGCGAAGCCGGGTTGACCATTTGAGTGAGCCGATGGGCACGGCGTCGAGATTTTGCACTCGCTAGTCGCTGTCGTCAGTGAGTTCTATACAGGAGTGAGGGGACAGTGGCTCAGAAGGGTTTCAGCCAACACCAAAATATCTCGTGGTACAGTCAGGTCAGTTTGGAGGACAAATCCGGGAAACGGTAGTCTCGAACCCGGCTTCACTGTCTAGTATTGCGTAAGCGTTTGTTTTTGACCGAGTATTTGCCTACATTCCGAGAATTTGATGTTGACGCGATCCGGGCACATTTCATGTGCATACGTATACTTCGTGTTTTGTGCTTTCGACTCTGATACATTACGCGGTGAATGTGATGCCTATAATCTGCCGATTTACCGTATAACAAAAGAGACGAAACTATACAACGAGTTACCGGCCGAAGCGAAAAGAGCGAAATACCACGTGACTGCGCGACAAGCATGGCGTCTCCAGTATGCGCTGTGATCGGTGAATCTCCCGCAGCTACCTGCTTACCGTGTACGTACCGCGTACAAGAGTGAGGACTGAGGGAATATTGTGCTGCAAGAAGGACCCGGTCACCTCGAAATCTCGTAAATTGTGTAGTTCGGAGGACAAACCCTGGAATCGCGTAGCCGGGTTGACCATCTGACTGAGCCGACGGGCACGGCGTCGAGATTCGGCACTTGCTAGTCGCTGCCGATAGTGAGTCCATTTTAACCTATATTTGGCGCATATACAGGACGGCTTCACTCTTTAGTACTGCGTAAGCGTCTGTTTTTGGCTGAGTGTTTAATTATATTCCGAGAATTTGATGGTGCCGCGATTCGGGCACATTTTATGTGCATTTGTTACTTCGTGTTTTGTGCTTTCGATAAACATGTTATACGAATGATTAATCCATTAAAATTATTACAGGTACTGATCGAAGGCCAACTTCAAGAGCACGTAGACTGCTTCCTTTGACAGTGTGGTAATACAGAGTACGTAGGTGGCTAATCCAATTTTAGTAAAAAGTGCATATTTGATTTTTTATTTATTTTTGATTTATGATTCTTTAATAATTTATGACAAATTGAAACTTAAGATTCTTTTTTTATAATTTTTTACAATAGCTTCTATAAAGAAGTAGTTTTTAATTATTTTTCATTCTACGTTAGTTTTTATGGTTATGTAAATTTAAATTGTATGTTTTAACTTGTTATACATAAGATTTAAATATAATTGTTGTATACTAATTTATAAACATATTATACGGATGACTAATTCATAAAACGTATTACAGCTACTCATCGAAAACTAACAGCAAGACTGCATTAACTGCTTCCTTCGACAGTGAGTGGCGATAAAGGGCACACCGTTGGATAATAAAACTTTAGTAAGATGACAGTGATTTTATATTTATCTTTGATTTATAAATGTATGAAAATTTATGCAAAATTGAAGCTTAAGATTTCAGTTTGACTATTTTTTTTTACTTTAGCCTTTATAAAGAAGTACTTTTTGATTATTTGTTATTCTTAGTTTTTTATGATGGTTACATAAATCTAAATTGTATGTTTTA
This sequence comes from Cecidostiba fungosa, assembly GCA_900474305.1. Lineage (NCBI taxonomy): Eukaryota > Metazoa > Arthropoda > Insecta > Hymenoptera > Pteromalidae > Cecidostiba > Cecidostiba fungosa. The sequence continues at coordinate 57,848 of UCOJ01000719.1, forward strand.
ACGTCTTAGAGATAAGATTTAAATTAAATTTCTGTAAAATGAATTATAAACATGTTATATGAGTAATTAATGCATAAAACTTATTGCAGGTACTGATCGAAGCCCAACTTCAAGAGTACGTAGACTGCTTTCTTCGACAGTGTGGTGATACAGCGCACGTAGGTGGGTGGATAATACAACTGTTGAAGGTTCATTATTCTTCTACGTTAATAAGAAAATATTTATTACATAGATGCAGGTCAAAAATATCTCCTTGTGTCTTTGATAGATTAACTTTGGTATATTAGCTTTAAAATCCCTGAAAATAGAAAATGGGCGCACCTGACAAATACTTTTAGTTATTTAAAACATTTTTTTGTAGAGAAATGTATCTTTGTCGATTCTGCGAATTTAGCACTAACTCTTTGATATCACATCTTGAGCATCACAAATTTCACCGAAATATAAATCGAAATATCTACTGTGGATTTAATAACTGTAGAAAGTTCTTCAAAAGTGAAATTTTTTTAAAGAAACACTTATTGCGTTCACATAAACTTTGCTTAAAGAAAGAAAACCCAATTACTATATCGACTGCTAATGAAAGTGGGAAATTCGTATGCACTGTCAATGTGTGCCAAAAAGAGTGTGATAGATTTTCGATATTACTAAAGCATTTAAAATCGCATATCAAGAGGAATGAAAAAATAGTGTGTCCTTTTCCACAATGTAATAAAAAATACGTAATACTCTCTTCATTCACTAGCCATTTAACAAAAATACATAGAAACCAGTATATTAAAATAAATGTAGATTCAGAAACACGCGAAAATTCTAATGTTGATCAATCGATATCTGAGAATAATTTAGAATCACAGTCGATACAAAATTCAAATGAAGATTTACATGAAGATGCTTATAAAGGAGATGAAAATTGTCAAGAAAATTTAGCACCGATAGAAGCAGATCCTAACGAAGTCCCTAATAATGCTTCTGAAAATTTATTTCATTTATACTTACACAATGTTGCACAATTTTATTTAAAGCTCGAAAGTGAGCTTTTATTGCCGGCTTCTACGATACAAAAAATTGTGTCTGAAGTGAGCAACATGCAAAAAGAAGCTCAAGATATGGTTAAAGAAAATTTAATACAAAAACTCATAGAAGAAGAAGTTGCACCTGAGAGAGCTGATCAAATTTTAACCGACGTTCTAAATAACGATCCTATTGTCAGAAGTAATGATAAATTAAATACCAATTACAGAAGAAAACAATTCTACAAAGAAGAATTCGATTACGTGAATCCTGAATCGGTACTAATTAATAAAGAGAAGAAAAATTATTTTTCGTACATTCCAATTATAGAGACATTAAAATATTCTTTTCGAGATAAGTCAGTGGAAATGCAACCTTCAGAATTGAGTGAACCAGGAGTTCTACATGATTTCATGGACGGAAGTGCGTATAAAAATAATAATTTTTTTAAACAAAATCCTGACGCGTTAAAAATTATTATGTACCAGGACGCTTTCGAAATTGTTAATCCACTTGGTGCTGCAAAGAAAAAGCATAAGATTTTAGCTGTGTATATGAATATCGGAAATATTCCGGATTATCTCCGTAGTCATACTAGTACTATAAAACTTGTTGCTTTATGCAAGGAAATCGACTTTGATCACAAAAAAGTCTACGGAAAAATCGTGGAAGATTTGAAGAAGATAGAAAAGGGATTAGAAATTTGTAACAATATTGTGAAAGGATCACTTGTATTCATTACTGGAGACAATCTTGGAAGCCATGGGTTAGGTGGATTTGTAGAAAACTTCAGTCTTGCCAAACATTTTTGTCGATTTTGTGACATCTCTCGAGAAGTGTTTGAACAAGAAAATGGAGCATCAAAATATGGCGAATGGAGAACGATTGAATCGTATAAAAATGCTCTACAACAAATAGGAAGGAACAATGTTTATAAAGGAATCAAATTTGATTCTATCTTTAACGAGCTAGAGTATTATCATGTATGCTCAGCGGGACTACCACCTTGCATCGGCCATGATCTATTTGAGGGAATCATAGCTTACGATTTGTATCTATTCATCGATTATTTTGTAACGAAAAAAAATTGGTTTACACTAAAAACTTTAAATCGGCGAATCGATCAATTCCCGTATTCAGTTAATGACAGGCAAGACAAACCATGCATATTATCGGATACTAGTTCTAGAATTTCTGGTGGGGCTTGTCAAATTTGGACATTTTTAAGAATTTTTCCTCTTCTTATAGAGGATAAAATTCAAAATTTTGAAGATGAAGTCTGGATTACAGTTATGTTACTCACTGAAATAGTTGAAATTGTTTGTTCGCCAACGATTCATGAATCTTGTCTACCTTATTTAGAGAATATCATATGTGAATATTTGTACTTGAGAGAATTATTATTTCCAGATATAAAGCTTAGACCTAAACATCATTATGTTAGACATTATGCAACACTGATATCGATTTTTGGTCCACTTATAAAAGTATGGACCATGCGTTTCGAAAGTAAGCATCGATATTTTAAGCGCAGTATTAGATATATTCTTAACTTTAAAAATGTTTGTAAATCGCTATCTGAAAAACATGAGCTTTACCAAAGTTTTGTGCGTCTGGGTGCTGATCAACGACTTGAAGTTGAAATTTCTGAATTAAATCGTTTCAATATCGGTATGTATCATGCAGACATTGTTGCAGCTGTAAGAAAAGCAAACTTGCCACTAGAAATACAAGAATGTTGTAGAGTTACAATAAAAGGTACAGCTTACAAAAAGGGAGATGTACTTGTAATAAACCAAGATGGATATCAGCATAACATAGTTTTTGGAAAAATATGCATATTCCTTTGCTGCAATGAAACAGATATTTATGTTTTATTCGAAATTGTAGATAGTGAATTTTTGCCGTATATAAGAACATACAAAATTGGCAAAACTATAGCTTACAAATGCTACTCTTTACAAGAGATAATGGATTATAAACCTATGAATATTTATAACTTAGGTCATATGTTGTGTGTAAAACCAAGACATGGACTTGTAAAACACCCTTTTTAAATCGTCCGCCATACACAATACACAGTACGTTGACTTATATGAATAATTCATTCATATCATTAAGCAATTAAATCATCTGTGCGCATTTTCTAAAAGTGGTTCCATGGGATTTTATCGATTCATTTATGCATGTTTCATGTTCTAGTTATCGTTTGTCTATAAAACTAAATTCAGAATATTTTGATAATAATATATCCTATCATATTATCCTTTCATCGATCATGCTGTCTGTTGTTCACATCAATATGGCAATATATGTATTTTTTAATATTCACTATATTTTCAGCTCTCAAAATGCCTTTTTTTATAATCACCTCTGGTAATTGTTCAAAGAATGTGATGGTCAAAGCAAACAATAAAGAAGACTTGATCGAAAAGGCTATTGAAAAATTAAAACTACCAGAGGAAGATTACCGGGTAATATGCGTTATAGTTTTACAATTTTTATGTTAAATAAAAAATATTTATATTGTTTCTTTTTTAATCTAGGTAGTATTAGAAGATAGAAAAACTGAGGTTGATGATGACGTTGTAGAATACGCAGAGACACTTCCAACTCCTTTAAAGATTATCATTTTATGTGGTAAGGAATCAGAATATATTCCGGCAGATTCTAATAACGAATCTAATAATGGTAAAACAATTTATTTTATAAACTGTTATAAAAAGGCTCGATTATATACATATAATTAATCATTTATAATTTTTCTCAGATAATTCTGTACCTTCAACATCTGTGACTGCAACAGGTTCTACTCAAAAAGCGACCGAGAAAAGTCAATCGCCAAAACCAATGCAAACAAAAAAGTTCAATTTGGAGGTTGGAGTTTGGAGTAAAGTCAGTTCGGTCATAGTTGATTCTTGCAAAAAAGGTGAAAAGTTGTCATCGAGTGATAGATTGGATATTGTCAAGAAGATAACTGATTATATGATTAATGATTGGAAAGATACGACCAGAAAAACAGCTGGTAAAATTGCCACGGAAATTTGTGGTATATATTCTAAAACTTTTGCTGATACCGTTGAAGGCAAAGAGTGGGGCAACGGCGTCGCGACTCTTAGGACGTCTATAGTAAACGGACTCAACTACAAGAAAGGCTTATCAGAGCCTCGCAAAAAAAGAGCTGCTGACCCTGACAGCGATGACGCAGACATTGAAGCCATGGCAAATGAAGCTTCGATTTCTCGTTCTCAAGATGAGTATGGATGTGTGGAATATGCACCAAAATTACCCTCAACGGAAAATCAGGAATCACAAGAAAGAAAACGAATTCAATTATATGAACTGTTTCAGTCCTTAAATCATGATTCACTCGATATAACAACATTAATGGAGGAAACTTATGCAACACAACGTGCCCTTATTACCGATACAAACAGAGATTTGAGTAGTATAATAGACAAGTGGCCTTTTCTAACAGATGCACAATGTTTAATTAAACATGCTTCAAAATTATTAGGTAAAGATATATCATCGACATGGCTCAACTCAATGGAAAATAAAATCAAACCTCTTAGACAGTACCTTAAAATTTGCAAACCTTTGGACAAGAAAAAAGCACAACGAGAAAGTATAATTTCAGAATCTAAAGAAGCTACATTAACCACGCGCGACAATTTGCCAAAAATTTTGGTCGCGATTAAACTGCTAATGTTGTATTTTGGTGAAAATGAAAATTTTTTGTATAGAATAATTGATGTAAGCAAACCACTAAAAATTTATTCTATATATTTAATGAATTATAATAAGCTTACTTACATCAAACATTTTTTTCAGACTGAGATACCGGATGGAGAAGTTGCAAATGTTGTCGAGACTAATTACCCACTATTAATAATTCGAGGTATTTATTATTCAAAAATAAATTTTTTTTCAAACTTATATTTAATAGTAATTATACAATGTATTATCTTTATTAGGAAAATCTTTATATGACAGTACAAGTACGTGCACTGTTGTGCTTGAACGTAAAGAAATAATCTTTTGTACGAATTGCTTGGAAGGAATACTTATTACATTCCTGGCGTATTATATTTTTGGATACACCTACCCCCCAGAGTTGGAAAATACTATGGAATTCATACAACGGTAATACTATTTCATAATTAATCATTATAACAAAACTCACCTAATCTAAATATATGTTTTTTATGCATAGGGTATTCTTACAAATCATCCCCGCCATTGGCACGAAGAAGCTACCAACAAAAAAACGACGAACAAAAGCATATAATGCTGCAGTATTTAACCTGGCTAAAGCCCTTTCGGCGTTTTCAAATTACTTCACTATTGAATAGAAACAATGAATTATCTTGTTAATAAGTTTATTTATTTTAAAGTATACTTTGTCAAATGTACAGTTTAATTTATTATAAAATGTGTAAAATCGTTATGATTTTAATTATTTTGTTTCGTCAATTCATTTCGATCGAAAGCATTTTATTCACTATGATTTTTATATAAAAGTGCGCCCCAAAAGTCATTTGGATTTTCTGAAATTTCAATCGCAGATTTGAATTTTCAATAACAATTATCTGAATTTTCAGTTTTAGAGTCAATGAATTTTCAGTTACGTGTGTGGAAAAAACTTCAGTTACATTTTACTGAAAATTCAACCCGATATTTTTAACAGTGTGTGTGTGTACAGTAGAAAGTCTAACACTTATATTTTTAATGAGAAAAACCCGAGTTCGCATCAATTATTTTTCGTTTAAACAATTACAATTCTACTTTTCCCAAGATAAGCAAATGAAAATCTCTACATTAGAATAATAAAAAATAAACTTGACGCGAGCACGTCACTTCATAAAACCCTTACATCACGTCGATATACCCCAAACCAATAATAATCGCCAATCGAATTCGTCATCGCGACAACCATCACCGCGAAATTCTCTAACCACTCATCTCTCTCCTCTTTCCCTCTCATTACCACCACTCGGTAACGTTCCTATCGGTTCCTATATACACCTCATCGGTCGTCTCTCGCGTTATATTCGATTACGAGTTGATTACATCGCCGTAGTGGCGCCTCATTAGGACACATGCATGCACAATCCACTTGAGCCGCGAGAAATTTCGCGCAGCCCGTGAAAGCGTTGGAAACTCGAGCCGCCGCGTAATGCAACCTGTCGTGACAGCTATCCTTCCAAGTCATATCGAACGAGATGTGGAGTGGCATGAAGTCTGGTAAAAATTCGCATCGCTGTGGTGCCGATTTTAGATTTTTTTGTGGCGATGCAAAGGGTAACGAGACGCGATACCGAGAGGGTATTTTTACGCTTTTGAACGAGGTGTAATGTGAGATTGTTCAGAGTTGTTGTGGTGGGGTGTGAGAGTGCAGTTTGCTTTTTCGGAAGGGTTGGTTACACGGAGAAAAATATTCGCAAGTATATTTAGCTAGATATAGCTAAATATACTTGCATATAGGTACTCGGAACAGAATGTAAAAAAGTATGCTATAATAAAGTTTTGATTTAAAAAATGCGTACAAATCCAGTGTTTTGTTTCGAAAATAATTTTATTTTCTGCAAAGTATAAATGCAACTATATACCGGTGTAAAAAATTCTTCTAGTAATCGTGAAATCTCGGCTTGGAATGACGCACACTCGTGTACTGAAATAAACCTTCTGAAAAGTTGCATAAACCAAATTCTCGTTAAGACAGCCTACAAAATTGGCTTGTAAATAGAAGAACAAACGATACTGAAATTGAGCTAAACACCAGTCACGAGATTGGAGTGACACATGCTCTACAGTTCAATACTTATACCTTATGTAAAGTATTTTCGTTCACTTCATAGTACGACGCGTTACATAAAATAAATAAATTTTAAATTTACTCGTGCATAAAGACACACCGGATATTCGTAATTAAATATCATAAAAAAAGCTTATTCATCCACATCAAACTGAGTATAAATCCAACATTTAAAATCTTTTTCGAAAACTCCTCGCGTTGCATTTCTGTTAATTCTCGTCGATGCTTCAATTAAAGCCGTATTTACGTTTCATCTGTGCTCCAAAAGACGCAATCAATACTCACTACATCTGAACTATACAGAGCTCTGGCAAATTGATGCTTCAAAGCAAAAAGGAAAACGCACATCCAATCCATCCCCGTCTCTCTTAATTAAGAATGAAAAATTTTATCCAGCTCAATTTTTCTTTCATGAAAAATCGTTACCAAACTTGCATTATATACAGTGTCTCTCACTCTATAGTTGACAAATTTATCCCATTGACAAGAAAATCCTCAACCGACGGGAATGGTATAGCGCAAACCAAACGCGTGTGATATGCTCGATAGTGCGTGGAAAAAGTAATGGGAGTAGTCTCGTAAAAGGAAAATGATGATGTTGATACAGCGAGAGAACGTTCATAACGCAAGTTGATTTTGCGTCTGGAGTAGTCGCGTGTGCGTTGCAGCATTTTCTAGATAATTATTGGATATTATACGGAGAAAGATATGGAGCAGTTGTCGGTGTAATTGTTTCCTTCATGGGAAAATAATGGTTGATAATAATGGTTGAGGAGGGATTTTATGAGCGACAGTAACGAGGATATGTTCGTGATTGATTTTTAATGAGATCGAGAATAAAATGCAGTAAGTTTTACGGATTTTAAGGAACGTGCGTTTTTTATAAAATAATTTCCAATCCCTTTCCAATACACTATACTCAAAAGCTTCGAGTTCGCTATGTCCATATCAAAAGCGATATGAAAAAAATTTTATTCGAAAATGTTTTCTTTATATTGAATCGCATTACAGGAAACATTCAGGAAACGATGCAAACCTCTCATTCAGAAAATTCCCATTTAAAAATAAAATAGCACGAATTTCATCACTGTCGTAAATCCACTGTCCCAACCGATCGATAAATTATAGATTCCATCCCTATCCTTCGCAAACAACCTAATTTCCGCATCCAATCTATTCTCTACAAACATCTCTATAACGCGTAAACAACAATCAGCTGTCTCCGACAAAAATAAGTATTCCCCAGGCGTTAACAAATCCATCGTTCCACCCTCTCATCCCAATAATCTCCCCCCTTCATCGACAGTATAAAAACAACTCGTTTCCATTGATGATTCACCCCTCAACACACTCAATTTACCTGCAGCGATTATCATCGTCGTCGTCGACGTACTCCATCGTGAACTGACAGTACACAATTTTCACGGAAAACATCTTCCTTTTGTTCTACTACTATTCTTTGTGTTTATATTCTCGCGCGCGTGTGTACTTTTTTTCGCGGCGAGAAAGACGAGAGCTCACAGTCAACTGAATTCGCGCGATGACTCTGATGCCACAAAAGCGAGGAGAGAGAGAGAGAGAGAGGAAGAGCGAAGAGAGTTCGGGGCTTTTCATCAGCGTGACCATTTCCACAGCACTCATTATGGTCGCGGATCGGATGTACAGTCCGCTTGGAGAATTCGGCTGTGTTTCGGAACAAAAAACTGGGCTGTATGGCGCTTTGTTGAAGAGGTGTTGTGTGTTTGAGGTCGGTGTCGTGTACTGGAAGCAGTGGTTTTTGGGAGGTTATATAGTGTTGGAAGGGACTTTGAGGTGTATAAATTTTAGTTGAAAATGAGTTTGTTATAAATTTTCTTGAAATAATCAAAATAACGGTGAAATCTTTATAGACATGCAAGAATTCATTTGTAGCTACTGATCATTGGAACAAATGAATCTTGCAAAAATTTACAATTTAATCTCTTATCATTATTTGGCCTTGACGAAACCATACGTATACAGTAAAATTTCGACCTTTCAAATGATGACGTATAATAAAGCACAAAAATTAATTACAAATTTTCACTTGTACATCCCATTTATCAGTTATTTTATCCGTGTACATTCTGACAGCTTTTTGAAAGTATCTGTACATCCAATACACATCGAACATAGATGTTGTACCGCAGTAGAAACACGTGCGCATGACAAGTGTATCTGTTGTGTCCCGCAAACGTCAGGCACGAGCTTCACGCTCGGAGAACCATGATGTATCCCGCCAATAGCAGCGCGCGAAAATTTTACAGTCTTTTTAATTAAGAGCTCTAAACAGCGCTCCTTCAAACCTGAAACGATCGCTTTGATTTGTGGTCGGATTAACTGGGAGAAAACCGGTCTCATTATATTTTGAAGAAACTGACTATACGAGACGTAAATAGACTTTTATTTTAAAAAATTTATATTTAATTGTTTTATAATGTTTAATAGAGAAGTCTAATACATATTCGTTTAAACGACCATGGCTACAATTGTCTTTCACGTTTGCAACTCTCGAAACATTCCATTAAACCCTACATCCCATGGCGCACAACAGTACACATAAAAGTCTGGCAAACTGCATCATAAAAATTCGCGTTTTTAAAACTGGCTCTGCGAAAGAGTGCGTATATGTATCGCGCTATAATTTCAAAACTGTTGTCTGTATAGTTTCCACGACAGCAGGCGAGCACCGCTCGAAAATATCTTGTTCATTGTGCCGCGGATGAACGTATGCGTGTATGTGGCTACAACTCGAAACACTCGTCGGACGGATATCCGGTGTTCCGCTGTAGGTGTATACATATATATACATACGTATGCTCTACGACGAGTCTTTGCAGGCGAGTAATGCGTCCTGGTATACGAGGAATCCGGTCGTCGACGGGACGACACTACGAAAGGAGGGAAGATGATTGTGTTATATATGGTGGTCCGATATTAATTTTATGGAATGACCGGTTCACTATGAATTAATTTTTCAAACAAATATTTTGTTGCGAAACCGTTTGCGTGGATATAAATTTGTTTTATATATATTTATAGTTATATAACTCATATACATTCTGGACAATAACAATGCAGAATGATGGGTCATCAAGCAATTCACTCACAGTATAATGTTTTCAAATAAATTGTTTATTGATTGTGCATTCATGATACATATCAAATTAGTCATATTTAAAAGAGGTGTATGCAAACGATATAATAAAAGCTTAAATTTGATAATAAACTGAATAATATAATACTTGTTCAATATCAGAACAAATAAAATATTTCAATTTTATTAAACGACGGTATGATTTCCCGTCAATCAACACTCATATCTTCTTGAAATCATTACTTTTTATTCAACTCGTCAATTTATAGTGTTACAATCAATACCACTGATCGAACAAAAATCGACAAGCCGTTGCAGCAATCGATCCCACAGCCTGCAACTTCGGTCATTAAAGTCAATTGGGATTCGCAAAGATTAAACGACATGGCGTCGCGCGCGAGAGCTTTATCTACATATTCATATCCAGAGCATCAGCATCAAGTTGATTCGTCAGCCACAGCTGCTGCTGTCGAGGGAAGTGGCCCCAATATCCGCAGGATATCTTTGCCCGAGGAATTCTATCGGCGGATATCCAGCGCGACGACGGGAGGCGATCGAACGAAAAATCCGCAAATAATTGTTTATCCTCTTACGACAAAAGCCGATTCGGCTCGTAATCCGAGCGCTTGCGTAATGAGTTTTTTTTTCGGAGCAAGGATTAGACTATTAAACACTGGTTTAGTGCGTTTTTTTTTGTTTGAGGTGCGCATCATCTTGGATGAATAGTTTTGTCGTGTTAATGAATTTAAAATATTCTTTACTTCAATTGGAAATAAAGATCAATTGTAATTTTTTTGAAATATATGCAAAATGAATACCAAACTTTGGAGAACTACTATAACTTATGTGCATATGAATGTAGTGGAATTGTAGTTATACGATTTTTGCATACTTTTTCGTACGTGAAAGTTCGCACGTGTAATGGCTTGTTCTATGCTGTAACGAATCGGATACTAACGAATGAATTCATTCTGATTCTGCAATCCATTTTAAAAATACACGAACACGAGTTGAGAAACAAAAAAATTCGACAAAATTGAAATTCAAAAAACGTTTCTGTTAAAATACAATTTTTATTTTTCAAAAGATTAAAATTTTTCTTCAAACTATACTTCGGCAATTAATTTAATATACAAACTCCAGCATTTTATCAATAACACCTGTAATCACTCAAAATCCTCAACTCCATCAACCCGATCAAAACTGATTACAACTCCCAATTAGATATAATCGCATTATAACAAACCATAACCAATACCCTCGTCATAAACCCAAAAACCTCGAAATCGAGTCAACGTCAATCTCACCATTACTCATCACTAAACAAATACATAAAGAACGCCTAAATCCCATCATAATATACACACGCGCTTATTGTTTACAGGCTGATACGAACAATACAATATAAAATACCCAAACCGAAAATCCCGCTCATCTCTCGACGTTATACACGATGGAAGTAGTGCGTTATAATGGGATTCCTCACTTTCCTGAGAAGTTTGCTAACGGACTGCGTGTATATATGTGTGTAGAGTGTGGGTATATAGATGCTGCGCGAGCAGTTTTCCCAATTAAATCATCGAGCGCACGTATGAACATCCGCGGACTGTTTCGCCTGGAGAATATTGCCTCGCGTTTCTCCCTAAGGCAGCTCTCTGCGTGTCTGTATTGTACATCCTCTTCGGGAGAAAGGTTTGTTACGCTCGACTATGATGCGCAAAAAAACTGCGAATATAGTGTACGAGTTTTCTGTTTTGATTGACAATTTTTAGCTACGCAAATTTCGTTGTTTGTTTTCACTGTATATATACATATAGATTTGCCGAAAAAAAAACTTGCAAACCTAATAACAGCAATTGTTTTGCACGACTCTAACAATTACGCGCATTCAATTACACGGAGTCCACGATTGCTCTGGAAATCTATAAAAACCATTAAAAGCACCGCAAACAATATACCATCATCATCTCAGCGCGCATTCGGCTCACGTCGCCTACATAAAAACTCTCCCTATATATAGATATTGTGTATCCTTACTTATAAGAAACAGTAGCTCAAACAGACTCTCAAATCGACCGATCTTTTCGGCCGAGATTCTACGCGCCCGAACATAAGTAGGCTAACTAACCTTCTTCGACTTGCGATCGGTGCTCAACACGCAAACGCCGTCTTCGAGAATATATATACACTGCACGCGTAATCATAACGCGCTGAGAGAGCAATTAGACCACGACTGTGCTAATAAGCGTCGAGCAGCGGCGCCGGCCAATTACACCGTGGCGATGCGTGCGGTTTTTCTCTTTTTTTTTTCTTCAGAAGAAATCTGCGGCTCGCAGATTGGGTATAGGCATCGTGAACAATAGAGGATTAAACGATTAAAATTATATGTAGGTACTTGAAATTTATATTGATTTTTTATTATTTTCAAACCTAGAAAAAAGCTCATTTGCTTCCAAAATTCGTACCGTTTTCCTCTATGTAATAGACAGGAAGGAGATCATTTGGAAGGATCGTTGAAAAGTGCATCGATTCAAACTCGTGATTTGATAAGCTCCCGAGAAGTTTGTCGGGGAGTTTTTGCGGAAGCGCTATCGGTTCTAATTTGTGGGATGACAGCCCTATATCTACAGGTTTCAAAACTTGCCGGTGAAGGTGTGGGTAGAGAGTTGAAGTTTCCGCGGTATTGGTTATAGAAGTTTCGTATGAAAACAAACATTCGTATGTGCTCAAACTTGATTTCTTTTTTTATTAACTTGTTATAGCACTAATTGCGTTATCGGTTTAATTAAACGGAGTTTGGATTAAAA